>SJYO01018169.1:34208440-34493783 GCA_006410555.1 Capra ibex | reverse complement strand
CCCCCAAGTACAAACCCTTGCGTACATGTGGGCACCACCTAAGTACAGTTACATACCGTTTTGGTTATGTCATAACATTTCATTTTATCTCATTTTTATTTTTAAAAATTTTTATTTATTTATTTTATGTCTTCTATCCGGACTTATCTACAGGAAGTACAACCATCCCTTACGTCAATTACTATAACCTGAACTCTAAGGTATCTCTTAGAAAGTCTTTAATCATGTCTTCTAACAGGAGCACTAATTCAAGATTTTACACAGGGGTCCATTAATATCTTGAACATGGAAAGACACAGATTTTCATGAAGTATAATCATAAATATAACTCACAAAACAAAATCCTAAATCATGTGATTCCAGAGAAATCAAACATTAAGACAATTTCTTTGCAGTTCTCGATAACATATGGTGAGAAGATTCGTATAACGAACACTAACACTATAATCTTCGATCTTTATTACGAATAGAGAGTGAAATACTCTCACTTGTTCTGTATCGGATGTAGTGAACCAGGTACACTAGTATTTAACTTCTTTACCTTGTCTTAGAATCCGTACTTCTTTCAAGATAATATTACAGGAATGTTTTGATATAGATGAATTACAAACCCCGTAGAAAAACGTGTTATTAGTTAAAGTACCAACTTCTAAAAGAAGTAGAAGTAAAGTGTAAATCTTTATCTATCCTGAAAATTTTATGGACATAGGATGATACGTATGACATAATAAGATGATATGTATGATATGTACGATGAAAAGACATGTCGGAGTCACTTATCTTAGACGTACAAATAACCTCATAAATCTAAAAATTAGTCCTGGTGAATTACATTACGAATTTTAAGAGGTTCGGTCCGAAGTCGTTATACACTTGGTACTTGAAGGTCTACAAGTTCGACTAAAATCTTTTCCGTCTCCTTGGTCTCTAGTTTAACGGTAGTAGACGACCTAGTACCTTTTTCGTTCTCTCAAGGTTTCTTTGTAGATAAAGACGAAATGGCTGATACGATTTCGGAAACTGACACACCTAGTGTTATTTGACACCTTTTAAGACTTTCTCTACCCTTATGGTCTGGTGGACTGGACGGAGAACTCTTTGGACATACATCCACTCCTTCGTTGTCAATCTCGACCTGTACCTTGTTATCTGACCAAGGTTTATCCTTTTCCTCATGCAATTCCGACATATAACAGTGGGACGTATAAATTGAATATACGGTTCATGTAGTACTCTTTACGACCCGACCTTCTTCGTGTTCGACCTTAGTCCTAACGACCCTCTTTATATTTATTGGAGTCTATACGTCTACTGTAGTGGGAATACCGTCTTTCACTTCTTCTTGATTTCTCGGAGAACTACTTTGACTTTCACCTCTCACTTTTTCAACCGAATTTCGAGTTGTAAGTCTTTTGTTTTTAGTACCGTAGACCAGGGTAGTCAAGTACCCTTTATCTACCCCTTTGTCACCTTTGTCACAGTCTGAAATAAAAACCCCCGAGGTTTTAGTGACGTCTACCACTAACGTCGGCACTTTAATTTTCTGCGAATGAGGAACCTTCCTTTCAATACTGGTTGGATCTGTCGTATAAGTTTTCGTCTCTGTAATGAAACGGTTGTTTCCAGACAGATCAGTTCCGATACCAAAAAGGTCACCAGTACATACCTACACTCTCAACTTTATATTTCTTTCGACTCGGGACTTCTTGACTACGAAAACTTGACACCACAACCCCTTCTCAGAACTCCTAGGGAACCTGACGTTCCTCTAGGTTGGTCAGGTAGGATTTCCTCTATTCAGGACCTACAAGTAACCTTCCTGACTACAACTTAGACTTTGAGGTTATGAAACCGGTAGAATACGCTTCTCGACTGAGTAATCTTTTCTGGGACTACGACCCTTTCTAACTCCCGTCCTCCTCTTCCCCTACTGTCTTCTACTGTACCGACCTACCGTAGTGGTTGAGCTACCTGTACCTAAACCCACTTGAGGCCCTCAACAACTACCTGTCCCTTCGGACCGTACGACGCCAACTACCCCAGTGTTTCTCAGTCTGTGCTGACTCACTGACTTGAGTTGACTTGGATTACATGTGCATAGATAGATACTGTCTAGGAGTATACAACTTAACGACCTAGTTTTTTATCCTGGGTGAAATGATTTGAGAAAAGGTTCCAATATGGTTCAGTGCGACGGTTTACATGTACACTCAAGAAAACTAGATGTATAAACTGTTGTGAGACACGGTCACACCATGTCCATATATCCGTAGAGTACCACAGGAGAATAAAGATGACTTCCATGTTCTACAACGTATAGAAAAAACCAATGTATAAAGGAGGAAACACTTCACGAATAAGTTTGGAAAACTAAAAAAATATGAACCAGAAAAAGAGGGGGGGAAAAAAAAATTAACTTCCTGTTAACGAAATGTCTTCCTATTAACGATATGTCTTAAAGGACAGTTTGACGTTGTACTTAGTCGGTATCCATATGTATACAGGGGAGGGAAAACTTGGAGAGAGGGTAGAAGGAGGGGTAGGGTTGGGAGAGTCAACAATGTCTCGAGGACAAACTCAAAGGACTCGGTGTATCGTTTAAGGATAACCGATAGATCAAATGTATACCATCACATTCAAAGGTACAATGAAAAAGGTATGTAGAGTGAGATAAGAGGGAAGAGGGGTACACGTATTCAGACAACAGATACAGACAAAGAGGTAACGACGGGACATTTATTTAAAAGTCATGGTAAAAAGATCTAAGACATATACACACAATCTTATGCTATAAATAGAAAGAGAAAGACCGAGTGAAGTGAGACATATTGTCCAAGATCCAAGTAGGTGGAGTAGTCTTGACTGAGTTAACACAAGGAAAAATACCGACTCATTATAAGGTAACACATATAGATGGTGTTGAAGAAATAGGTAAGTAGACAACTACCTGTAGATCCAACGAAGGTACAAGATCGATAACATTTATCACGACGGTACTTGTTGTCGTATGTACACAGAAAAAGTTAAAACCAAAGGAATCCCATAAACGGATCTTCACCCTAACGACCCAGTATACCACCAAAATAATGATAAAAAATTTCCTTAGAGGTATGGGAGAAGGTATCACCGAGATAGTTAAATGTAAGGGTGGTTGTCACGTTCTCGTAAGGGAAAAGAGGTGTGGGAGACGTCGTAAATAACAAACGTCTGAAAAACTCCTATCGGTAAGACTGGTCACACTCCACTATAGAGTAACACCAAAACTAAACGTAAAGAGATTATTACACTACAACTCGTAAAAAGTACACAAACAATCGGTAGACATACAGAAGAAACCTCTTTACAGAAAAATCAAGCAAATGGGAAAACTAACCCAGAAAATCCAGAAAATGTGAAAAAATAACCAAAGAAAGAAAAAGATCGTAACTCAACATACTCGACGAACATATAAAACCTTTAATTAGGAAACAGTCAACAAAGTAAACGATAATAAAAGAGGGTAAGACTCCCACCATAAAAGTGGAACGAATATCAAAGGAAACGAAACGTTTTCGAAAATCAAATTACAGGGTTAACAAATGAAAACAAAAATAAATGTAATGAGATCCTCCACCTAGTATCTCCTAGAACTAAACTAAATACAGTAGCTCACAAGACGGATACAAAAGGAGATTCTCAAAATGTCAAAGACCAGAATGTAAATCCAGAAATAAGGAAAAATTCAAATAAAAACACGTACGATAATCTTTCACAAGATTAAATTAAGAAAATGTACATCGATAGGTCAAAAGAGTCGTGGTAAATTACTTCTCCGACAGAAACTGGGTAACATATAAGAACGAAGGAAACAATTTTTATTCCATCGGTATCCACGTGCCCAAATAAAGACCCAAAAGACAGAACAAGGTAACCGGATATACAGACAAAAACACGGTCATGGTATGACAGAACTACTGACATCGAAACATCATATTAGACTTCAGTCCTTCCAACTAAGGAGGTCAAGATAAGAAGAAAGAGTTCTGACGAAAACGATGAGTCCCAGAAAACACAGAGGTTTACTTGACACTTTAAAAAACAAGATCAAGACACTTTTTTACGGTAACCATTAAATTATCCCTAGTGTAACTTAGACATCTAACGTAAACCATCATATCATTAAAAGTGTTATTACTAAGAAGGATGGGTGTTTGTACCTTATAGAGAGGTAGAAAAATACAGTAGAAACTAAAGAAAGTGATTACAGAATATTAAAAGACACATGTCAAGAAAACAGAGGAATTCATTCAAATAAGGGTCCATAAATTAAGAAAAACAACGTTACCACTTACCCTAACTAAGGAATTAAAGAGAAAGACTAAAAAGTAACAACCATATCTCTTTACGTTCACTAAAGACACATAACTAAAACATAGTATGTTGAAACTATTTAAGTAACTATCCGAGATCATTAGAAGACCAGGATAGAAATCCCAAAAAGATATATGTCATAGTACAGTAGACGTTTGTCACTCTCGAAATGAAGAAGAAAAGGTTTGACCTAAGGAAAATAAAGAAAGAGAAACGACATCGATCCTGAAGGTCTTGATAAAACTTATTATCACTGTTTTCACCTATGGGAACAGAACAAGGACTAGAATCCCCCTTACGAAAATCAAAGTGGTTACTCTTATTACAAACGACATCCGAATAGTATATACCGGAAATGATACAACTCCATGAGGTTCAGGTTTAAAAACGTAATGAGGCCATAAAGAACTGAAGGATGAAAACGTAATGTCAGAAGATATTACTTTTTCTGTAGAAAAAACCCACACTCAAGATCTTCCAGAACATCCAGAAGTATCTTGACAAGTTGAAGTCGAAGTTGTGATAACCAACCCCGTATCTAAACCTAATGACACTATAACTTACCCAATGGAACCTTTACTTGTCTCTAGTAAGACAGCAAAAACTCTAACGTAGGTTCATGACGTAAATTTTAAGAAGACAACTGCTACTACCGATGAGGTAAAGAAGATTCCCTAAAGACGGGTGTCATCATCTATATTACCAGTAGACTCAATTTAGTCGGGTAACGTCAGGTAAAATCAAACGACTAAGGATCTTACAGTTGCAAGTAAAAACGGTAGAGGACAAACCGGTGAAGGTTAAACGGAACTAAGTGTCTGGATTGTAAGGTCCAAGGATACGTTATAACGAGAAATGTCGTAGTCTGAAATGAAGGTTGTAGTTAGTTTAGGTGTTGACCCACAACAAAAACACAACCGAGGTAGAGAAGTAAGAAAGACCTCAATCAAGAGGTGACTAGAGGTCATCGTATAACCAGTGGATGACTGGACCCCTCAAGTAGAAAGTCACAGGATAGAAAAATGGAAAAGTATGACAAGTGTCCCCAAGAGTTCCGTTCTTATGACTTCACCAAAGGGTAAGGGAAGAGGTCCCCTGGTGTAAACCAGTCTAAAGTTTAGGATTTTCTACTACGACACTTTCACGATGTGAGTTATACAATCTTTTAAACCTTTTGAGTTGTCACCGGTATCCTGACCTCTTCCAGTCAAAAGTCAGGTTAGGGGTTTTTTTCGTTACGGTTCCTTACGAGTTTGATAACGTGTTAATGTGAGCAACGTGTGTGATCGTTTCATTACGAGTTTTAAGAAGGTCGGTCCGAAGTTGTCATACACTTGGTACTTGAAGGTCTACAAGGTCGACCTAAATCTTTTCCGTCTCCTTGTCCTTTAGTTTAACGGTTGTAGGCAACCTAGTAACTCTTTCGTTCTCTCGAGATCTTTTTGTAGATGACGAAATAACTGTTACTGTTTTGGAAACTGACACACCTAGTGTTATTTGACACCTTTTAAGACTTTCTCTACCCTTATGGTCTGGTGGACCGGACAGAGTACTCTTTAGATATACGTCCAGTTCTTCGTTGTCAATCTTGACCAGTACCTTGTTGTCTGACCAAGGTTTAGTCCTTTTCTTATGTTCCGACATATAACAGTGGGACGAATAAATTGAATATACGTCTCATGTAGTACTCTCTACGACCTGACCTTCTTCTTGTTCGACCTTATTTTTAAGGGCCCTCTTTATAGTTATTGGATTTTATACGTCTACTGTGGTGGGAATACCGTCTTTCGTTTCTTCTTGATTCATCGGAGAACTACTTGTACTTTCTCCCCTCAGTTTTAAACCGAATTTCGAGTTGTAAGTCTTTTGATTCTAGTAACGTAGACCAGGGTAGTGAAGTACCGTTTCTTTACCCCTTTGTCACCTTTGACTCTCTTTGAAATAAAAGAACCCGAAGTTTTAGTAACGTCTACCACTGACGTTGATACTTTAATTATCTACGAAAGGGGAATCTTCTTATCAATACTGGATGGATCTGTCGTATAATTTTTCGTCTCTGTAATGAAACGGTTGTTACCAGGTAAATCGGTACCAGGTCATCAGTACAGACCTACACTCTTAACCCGATATTTCTTTCGACTCGTGACTTCTTAACTACAAAAACTTGACGTCACAACATCTTCTGAGAACTCTCAGGGAACCCGTCACTCTTCTGGGTTGATCAGGTAGGATTTCCTTCAGTCAGGACTGACAAGTAACTTTCCTCACTACGACTTCGACTTTGAGGTTATGAAACAGGTGGACTACACTTCTTGACTGAGTAACCTTTTCTGAGACTATGACCCTTTCTAACTTCCGTACTCCTCTTCACCTACTGTCTCTTACTCTACCAATCTGCCGTAGTGACACAGTTACCTATACTCAAAGTCATTTGGACCACTCAACCACTACCTGTCCCTCCGGACCAGACGACGTCAGGTATCCCAGTGTTTCTCAGTCTGTGCTGACTCGTTGACTCGACTTGACTTGACTACAACCCCAACAAAGGAAGATACGAGTAAACACTTCTCAAAATTAGTATTAGTATATATCGACGACTTAAAACAGTTTCCGAAAAAGACGTAAATAACACTAATAGTATATCAAAAATAGAAAGTTTAACAATTATACCACATAGTGTAACTAACTAAACGTATATAACTTCTTAGGAACGTAAGGACCTTATTTGGGTTGAACTAGTACCACATACTCGAAAACCTACACAACGACTTAAGCCAAACGATTTTAAAACAACTCCTAAAAACGTAGATACAAGTAGTAACTATAACCGGACATCAAAAGAAAAACACACACAAACAGAAACAGACCAAAACCATATTCCCACTACCACCGGAGTACCTTACTCAAACCTTCACAAGAAAAGAGACGTTAAAAAACCTTCTCAAAATCTTCTTACCCGTAATCGAGAAGAGATTTACAAACTATCTTAAGAGGACACTTCGGTAGACCAGGACCCGAAAACAAAACCCCCTCTAAAAACTAGTGTCGAAGTTAAAGGCACAAACACTAACCCAACAATATTAAAGATAAAAAAGGACCAAGTCAGAACCTTCTAACTTGAAAAGATTCTTAGACAGGTAAAGAAGGTCCTATAGTTAAAATAACGGTACATCAACAAGTATTATAATAGAATATTAGGAAACATAAAGACGTAACAGACAACATTGGAGAGGAAAAAGTACAGATTAAAACTAAGAAGAGCGAAAAAAAGAATTAATCAGACCGGTTTCAAAACAGTTAAAACAAATGGAAGAGTTTCTTTGTCGAAAATCAAAATAATTAGAAATGATAACAAAGAAAGTAAAGAAAAAGTAAATAAAGACGAACCTAGAAATAAAGAAAGGAAGATGATTAAAAAAAAAAATGAGAAAAAGGTCAAAAAATTATTTATTTTAATCCAACAGATAAGTTACCAAAAGAATAAAGGACTCAACCCCAACATAACGATGTTTGAAGGGAGAATCCTGACGAAAACGACGTAAGGTATTCAAAACTTAACAACACAAAAGTAACATTAAAGAAAGATCTTTAAAAAAATTTAAAGGGAAAACTAAAGAAGTCATTGGACAACCAATAAATCTTTGTCCAACAAATTAGAGGTACACAAACAAAAAGAATGTCAAAAAAAGAACATTAACTATAGATCAGAGTATCGTAACACCAGCCTCTTCTACGAACTATACTAAAGTCAAAAGAATTTAAATGACAAATTAAACACTAGGTTCTACAACACTCCAAACTAAACACTGTACCTCTTACAAGGTACATATGAACTCTTCTACCACATAACAAGACGTACACCTACCTTACAGGACTTCTATAGTTACTCTAGGTAGAGTACATTACACAGTAAGTTCTGAACACAAAGGAATTATTAAAAGACAAAACTACTAGACAGGTAACCATACTCACCCAACAATTTCAGAGGATGCTAATAACACAATGACGGTTAAAGAGGAAAATACAGACAATCACAAACAGAATACATAGCTAAGCGAGGATACAACCGACGTATCTATAAATGTTACAACAACAGAAGGAGAACCTGACTAGAGAACTAGTGATACACCACAGGAAATAGAGAAGACTATAAGAAATTTAAGATAGAACAGACTATACTCCTAACGATGAGGTCGAAAGAAACCGAAGGGTAAACGTACCTTGTATAAAAAGGTAGGAGAGTGAAAGTCAGATATACATAGAACTCCAGACTTCACCCAAAGAACATCTGTCATATATATACCCAGAACAAAAACATAAGTAAGTCGATCAGACACAGAAAACCCACCTTGTAAATTAGGTAAATGTAAAATTCATTAAAAGTTATATATACAAGGATAACGGTAAAAGAATTAACAAACCTCAACTAAAACATCTAGAAAAAAGAAGAGAATATAAAGAACTGATATATTCAGACAAATTGTAAACAACATTTCGACCAAACCACCATGACTTAAGAGAACTGAAGACGAACAGACTTTTCGAAAAATAAAGAGGTAGTTAAAACTTACTCTAGGAACGGTCCATGTCATTAGGACCAACATCTAAAAAAAAGGAAAGTCACGAAATTTATACAGGAAGGTAAGGGAAGACCGGACGTCTCAAAGACGACTTTCTAGTCAACAATTCGTCTACCCCAAAGGGAACATACAATGAACAAGGAAGAGGGAACGACGAAAATTATAAGAAAGAAACACAAATCAGAAATAATCAAACTAATCATACACAGAACCGTACAAAAAGGAACCCAAATAGGACATACCCTGGGAGACACGAAGAACGTGAACTAATTGATAAAGGAGAAGGTACAACCCCTTTACAAGATGATATTAAAGAAAGTTTTTAAAAGAGTATGGGAAATAAAAAGAGAAAAAGAAGACCCTGGGGATATTAAGTTTAGAACCATGTAAACTATAACAGGGTTTCCAAAGACTCTGATAGGAGTCAAGAAAAGTGAGAAAAATGAAATAAGACGAAAAGTCTTCAATAAAGGTGTTAAAAGAGAAGGTCGAGTGACTAAGTAAGAAGACGAAATCTATCAGACGATAACTAAGGAAGATCTCATAAAAATTAAAGTCATTAACAAACAGAGACGTACAAATAAAAAAGTAAGAAGAACCAGAAACAAGTAACTAAGAACGTAAAAGAGGTAAAACAAAAGTTGCAAAAGTTCGTAGAAATGATAGTAAAAAGACTTAAGAAAGGGTCCATCAAGTGGATAAAGGAGAAGTAAATAAACCTAAAGACAAAAAGATCAAACGAGGAAGTAAACACATAAAGAAACAGAAAAGTAATAATAATAATAAAAAATTGAATGACACAAACTCCAGGGGAAAAGGGTCCGAAGTTCCAACTTAAGAAAGAAGGAAAACCAAAGACGAGATGGCTCCAACCAAGTCACTAAACACATTCGAAACATATCCCACTCTATACACGACTCAAAAACAAACAAAAGGGAGACTACCCGTTCCGACTCACTCTACCATTAGGACAGACAACTACTGACCCAAACATAAAAACAAAACAAACAACAAATCTACACCGTAGGACGTGTTACACGATAACCACCAACCCACTACGGTCGAGAATATAATACCACCCAAGGAAACACACTCAAGAGTGGTAAACTACGGGGGATCCCAATCAAGAGACCATCAGATCACAGAACCTCAGTCACGAGGGCGAAGTTTCCAAGTCTCGAATTAGAAGTCAAAACACACCTAGATACATAGGAGAAGACGACCAGTCAATCAGGACAGCTGAGAGTCAACCACAAGACGTGTGTGAAGACACAGACTTCCACATAAGGACTACATAGACACCTCTCTCTACATGAGGTGTAGGTGGATGAGGAGGTGGTAGAACAAGAGAGTATTATATTCGTCTCGTCTCTAAACATTCGTTTTTGGAGGAGTCCTGTTTTTGGACTTGACATCAAGTGTTTAACGACCTCCGAGTCGTACCTGTTGAGACTCTCAAGTCTTGAAGTCCCTCTGGGGCTTCCGTCCGTCGGTATATCCTTCCGTCGGTATCATGACACTCTAAGTGAAGGTTTTCCAGTGGATACAGGGGTGTCATATTTCGACAAAAAGGGGTATAAAAGAATAAACACAGACAACTAGTTTCCCTCAAACGTAAAAAATATTATTTTAATGAAAAATTAGAGACAAATTCTGGAAAAATACAGAATTCTTTTTAAAGTATGATACTTTAGTACTTCTGTAAGAGGGTGTATCAAAAGATTTCCTCTTAAACCTTAACGTGGTAAACTCGGTCATTGATTCCACTAGTAGAAACAAAGGGTACTTGTAGGGATAAATTACGAATAACAGGTCCCATGAATTAACATGGAAAAAGAAAGAATTATTATAGGGTTAAACCCATTATTTTATATACCAACAGAATGGATATTAGGTGTACATCTATTCAAAAACACACGACACTCCCTTCCCAGATATAATTATTTTAAAAGACTCATTGTGTGTTGGAATATTAAAGTCACCGAAGGGTATAGTTGAGAATAAAAAGTAAGTATCCAGTCATAAAAGTAGGAAAGATACACACCAAATCCTCACCGAATCGATCCGAACTGGGGTCCGACTTCTAAACCAAACAGATAAAGTACACTGGGAGTAGGATGGTGGGTCCATCTCTCTCGGGTGTAAGATAACCAATTTCGTTGGATACACCGGTTCTGTTTTTAGTAAGTCCGTTCCTATATTTAAGGAAGGCGTACCTTCGGTACTGGACTAATCTCTCATTTTCTTAACACTTATCCATACTTTATGTTACCAGAAACTTTCCCAGGTCAAATTAAAAAAGGGTATACCTATGGGTCACATGGGTCACAGTAAATAAATGTTGTGTTGAGTAAAAAAGTGGAAAGATGACACCATTGAATCAGTAAATATTTCATAGACACGTATGGACTCAAATAAAACCTTTTTTTATCAAAATAACAGTCAATGATCCGACTTTATGGGTCGATATAACTTTATGTTATACATACGTTTTTTAAATAATTAATTATCATACGTCAAACTACTCTAACCTGTTAACGTAATTGATACAAGAATACTGGTTTTAGTTCTATGTCCGGTAAATATAGTGGTGTTTTATAAAGGAGTACGAGAAACTTCAATAAGAGTAAGGGACTTAGAGTCAGAGTCTACAGACAAGTAAACGAAGTTCAATAATCTTAAAATTGGAAAGTCTCCACACGACGTCAGGTACCCTAGAGTTTCTCAACCTGTGCTGACTCGCTGATTTGACTTGACTTAACTCTCAAAGTATATTTACTATAGAATGTCTTGTAACATAAAATACAATATGAAGGAAGTGTATCCCGAGAGGAACACCGAGTCGATCATTTCTTAGACGGACGTTACACCCTCTGGAGCTAAGTTAGGGACCCAACCCTTCTAGGGGATCTCTTCCCTTTCCGATGGGTGAGATCACAAGACCGGGTCTCTTAAGGTACCTGACAAATCAAGTACCCCAGTGTTTCTCAGTCTGTGTTGACTCGTTGAAAATAAAGTGAAGTCAAGTGAGGAAGTGTATCGAATTACAAAAAGTCTAAAGAGGTTCATTAGACTATAACTATGAACCTATAATTATGAAGTAAGAAAAGTAACGAATATATATTCCTATATCGTACTATACAACTCAATAAATGGTCAATTAACTTTACCCAAAACATAGTCAAACGATCCCGACGGAACTGTTTTCCAGTGTTTGACCCACCGAATTTGTTGTCTTTAAACAACAGAATGACAAGAACTACGACCTTCAGATTTTAGTTCCACAACCGATCTAACAGAAGGAGATTTCGACACTTTCGTTTAGACAAGATACAGACCAAACGACCGTCAGAAACATCAAAGAACCGAACATTTGTATAGGGGGGTCAGAGACAGAAGAACGAACGTATTGTAAGACGTACGTCCATACAAACACAGCACAGGTTTTGAGGAAAAAAAAAAAAAAATTATTCCTGTGGTCAATATAACTAATCNAAAAAAAAAAAAAATTATTCCTGTGGTCAATATAACTAATCTCCTGGATGGGAAGAAGTCGTACTGAATTAGAATTTATTAATACTGAGATAAGGTTCATTCCAGTATAAGAACCCTAACTCTAATGTGGTATAAATAAATCTCCCTTATGTTAAGTTGGATGTTAGATGTTCTGACTAAAGTTTAAAATCGATAATATAACAAAAACACTTATAAACATTTTTTCGGAATTACACCGATAGACGAAAGTAAAGACAACCCTATGTGGTTCCGTACTAATACTTTCAAAAATTTATTTAAAACAATATAAATCTTTATTCATAAGGTTATGAAAGAAGAGAAGAAAATCAGATGGGATAATATCAAAATCATAAATTTAAACGTTTTATTACAATCTTAACCAAAAAGTTCAAGTTTTTTTTATTCTTTTTTATGTTTTTTAAACTAACTTAATACATTTTTGATAACTAGTTGAACATTTTTAAAATACAAAAATATTATCACAAAGTCCGGTTCTTAAAACATATATAGAGGTAAATAAACAGTATAAAATAAAGGATGGAATTGTATAAATAAGTGTTTCTTCAACGTACTAAACAAACTAAAAAGAATACTTTATAAAAAACTACTAAAATTTATATAGAAAAGACTTTGAACTAAAAATTAACATTTAAACATCGTACATTTATGTTTTCTAAAAAGTCTTTCTATCACTAAAAAGACGAGTATTAGAAAGATTCAAAAGTGGATCAATTTGACTTTTATATAAGTATTTAAGAATCGTTGAAGACAGATGTACTTATATTTACATATATTGCTAACGTAAGAGAAATATTAGAAAATGTATAGTTAAAAAAAGAATATAATTGTGTGACCAGATCTGTAGATTATATTTGAATTGATTTAACTTTACCGTTATTACTTGTACAAACAAAATAAGGAATAGACTTTTTATTTTACAAGTCACATAATTCACACTAAAAATTTTACTCCTACGGAAAATATTTTCAGTTTTTCGGTCTGTGATATTTTGAGAATCTCCTTTTGTATCTGTCTTGTGAAGTACTGTATTTAGGGTTCTATTAAAAACAAGGTGAAACATCTTATTACTTTTATTATTGTTTTTTATTTACCCTAGGTTAATTTGAATTTTCGAAAACGTGTCGTTTCCTTTGGTATTTGTTTGGTCTTTCTGTTGGGAGTCTTACCCTCTTTTATAAACGTTTGATTCGTTGTCCGTTCCCTAATTAGTGGTTTTACATGTTCATCGAGTACGTCGAACCATACTTTTTTTTTTTTTTTAGTCTTTTACCCGTCTGGATTTGTCTGTATAAGTCTCTAAGACCTCTTTACTATACTTGTAGAATTCCCTCGGTAATAAATGGGAGGAGTTTAGACGAGAGATCATGGGTTTCTAAGTGTAGACAGGGTTTACGTTTTATATAAGTAACATAGGGTTTACGGTGTTTTCCAATTGGGTTCAAATAATTGAATTATAGTAAGAGTTCAAGTTTAGAGTGGATTCCGAATAGTCGAATTTTTAAGGTTCAGTATAGAGATTTAGTTGGTGTAATCTATACCCACTATGAAGTGAATCATACTACAGATTGGACTCTAATTTAAGTGAAGGTATATACCTTGATATTTTGATCTTATGTTCACTAACTAAAAGTTTTATCTCATACAATAGATAAAAGTTTTATGTTAGTTTTAACATAAAACGGTATTTTATACCGTCCGAATTCTATGCTCCATATCTGTAATAATAAGACTTGTCCTCTTTTACCTTCCCTTTTTACTCAGTAACCAGGGTATGTCAAAGTTTGAGGTCGTCCTGTTTGAGGGAATCCAAAGTCCTGGACTCACATTAGTAAACACAGAATTCAGAGACGGTAGACTCGGGGGCAGAGACTGGAACCTACATGAAAAGGAAAAAGAACTTCCTATCGTGTAAAAACGTCAACTCATCACAATAATCGAACAAAGGAAGTTCATGTCAAACCCCTTAGACCATCAGAACAAAATAATACAAACGAGAGAAACGAAAAGTCAGGTTCAACCTTCACAATGACGACTCTATTGTAAGAGTCCTCAGAACATCTAGAGGTCACAACACAAGACCTAAGTGAGTTAATCTGTTCTCCGAGGAGGTGTCTAGAAAGGACACATTAGGGTAGAGATAAAAACTGAAGACGATTTTACTTACTCCCCTTAGGTACTCAGTATATGGATTAGAAAGTTTTTCGGGAGACACACTTCCTTATGAGACTTTAAAATTAGGAAGACTTTATGATCGTTTTCCAACTGGTCATAATGAGAACCGAAAAAGAGACCTCACACACTGGTAAGATTAAAATCGTCAGACCTTTCCGACACTTAAAGGATTTAGTAGTTTAGGATCCAGTAGAAACGAATTGTCAAAAAACGAGTTAGGTAGAGAAAGTAGAGTGTAACATGAGATTCGTCGTTCTTCTTTGGTTAAAAGTTGAGATAAAAAACTTTAGAGACCCAAGTATTACGAAATAAATAGTACATCTTGTGATTAACCAATTCAAAGACGGTGACATGTTGTGATCTATTATAATGGAGTTCAAGGGTTATTACACAAGGTACGGGTAGAATCGAAAGTGATCTGGTAGAATTCCAGATGATTGTCACACAAATACTATTGAATCCACGAAGAGTAAAGGACAACTCATAAAAAACCGTCTCAATAATCTCGTTTAAGGACCCATCTTTTTTGTTTTACCTCAACTTTTAATAATCTTTTTATTACATTTTATATTCGAAATTCTATCCCTATAGTGTGACTTATAAGTAAGTTACCGACTCTTTCGATAGAAGACTTTTTGTTTTAGTATCTTAGTAGTTCTAATCCTTTCGTAATTCTTTTTTCGCTTTTTGTTTTTTCTAGTCCTGGTTCCTATTTTGTATTCTTACTTAAGTCTTAAGATTAATCGTTGTTATAAGGAGAGGGGTTTTTTCCTACGGTTTTGACTTATTTAAATAATCCGTCATATTCCCGTTTACTTTCTATAAAAGTATGTACACCAATTACCCTTTCAAATGAAAAAACTGGAGGAAAAATGTTTTCAATAATCTTCTATTAAAGGATATCTTGTGTTATTCTTGAAATTTTCTAATGTTAACTCATCTTTAGTGTTTAAAGTTCTTTGTCACTCACTAAGGGGTGGACATTCACGTTATTTTTTCTGACGTCTTACTATCGGTAGATTATTAGGTTCTTTGTTAACTAGTTTTAATCTTGTTAATAAGTTATTCGAGGTTTCTAATATGGGATTCTTCTTTAGTCTAAAGTGACTTGTCTTCCTAATGGAATCAAGATATGAACAGTTGTCTTGACTTGTCCTAATATTTAAAGTTCCACGTGTTTACCATATTTTTAGTACTCGTTTCACACTTTGATTGTTTTTTACCTTGACAAAATATGTTAACTACCTTAAATCCCTTTAGTAAGTAAAAAATGGAGTAATAACAATATAACAAATAATTCAACGGGAGTAACTACTAAAGTATCTTGTACACTAGATATGTCTCCATATATTAGAGACATTTCTAATTATAAGGTTGTTAGCAATATAAAATTTACGTCAAAATTTCAAGAGTTTAAAATCTTAAATATTTATTTTGTATCCACTAAATTATTCTAATATTCACTCTTATATTTAAAATATTGAATTAAAAAATACTACATTCTTATCACTGTGTCTTAACTCACATCTCGGTTTATTAAAGGAGTGACATAAATTGTCTCTGTATTATTTTTGAAAGTTTTAAGTCACCTGTTCTTTATCTCTAAAATCAAATTTCGTATGGTTTTATAAAATAAATCGTTTTATTTTATTGATTTTAACCTCTTTTTCTCTTTCCCCGTAATCTTACCTTTTCACATTCCATGTAATTAATTTCTTTCGAATTATAGAACTAAACAAAAATATCGGAGGGAATACAACATTGTAATAAATACGAAATTTTAGACGGAATAGTATAAGAAAATAAGTCTTGATTTAACGTGTTCAGTTCAATGATAATGACTTGTTTGAAAATAGTTATCATGGAGGTAACTGACTTCCCGATTTTAATTAAGAGAATCGTTTTAGACTTAAGGATTTCAAAGGGTTTTATTTTTCTGGTAGTTTTCTTTCGTAATTTTCAAACTGTCGAATTAGAAGATTTATACAGTGACGTTCTTAACATTTGACGACCGTCTAAAACGACGAATCTTGACCTTAATGTTTTGAGATCATAATACTCTTTCACAGTGCAAAGTTCCATGAAACCTTTACTTATGACTCTCTTTCTTACTTGCGTTAACGTGAATTCTCTAATCTAGTCAATTTGCATTTTTAAATCGTGGTGTATCCTAGTGTCCGTACTGAAAGTTTTCAACTAACAAAACGTTAGCTATGTCAGATAATAATGAACTTAAATATAGCTTTCACGAAGAGGTCTACTTCATTGTGAGTCCTATCTTCATTGACTGAAGGGAAATTATAAGAGAAAAAATTAGTAAGATTACTATATAATTAATAACCGTCTTGTTTTTTCTATTGTTTTGTAGATTCTCAGAAAGAAAGGCCACTTTCTAGTCACAGACAATTAAGTTCAAATAAAGTGACAGGTAGTACAGTCTCCACTACGGTAATTGACTACGAAGGTAGCCATCTAAGTTGACGTCAACTTGTGAGACCTCACCATGGGAACAGAAGGTAGTCAAAGGAGACTCGAGACGGAGTTTCCGACGTGCCTTAGAGATCGGTTTATCCAGTTCAAAGAAATGACGTGACATACGACGACGAAAAGGAGACCCTTAGGTCAGTACGATGAAGTAACGTAGGAACTAAGACAGTAATCTGGTCCACAGACGGGAAAGAGAGAGAGAGAGAGGTGGAGTTGGATTAAAGACACTCGTCGAAGCTAAAAGACAGTTGCCTACACCTAATTCCTCACCCAGTTATTTCGTCTACGGACTCCGTCGTTAGAACTTCCTACATAAGACTCTCTGGTTTAACATAAATGGTCTTGAGGAGGGATCTTCTTATATCGTCGTTCTTACCTTTCCTTTTGAACTGTTCGGGGAGGTCAATCTCCTAGTCTAGGGGGTTTCTTAACGAACTCTGACCAAAAACCAGTTATTGAATTAACGATGGTTCCCATCCAGGACAATTTCTACTCGAAAAGAAAACGACGAAATTTTAAAGATAAACGTCGAAAAAACAAAACGTCAATATAAGGGAAGATGTTCTCGGTAACCTTATTACGAGGGTGTTTAACGTCTCCTTTTTGTACCTCGAAGAAACGATTTATAAACGATTTATAAGGGAACGGTTATCGTAGGGGTACAAAGGTCACTCGCCATGATCACATTTTGAACGGTCAACTCCAATCTCAACTTAACAGGTCCCGGTAGTCTTCTGTCGTCGGATCAAAAGGAAGTAACAAGAGTCCACGTGAGTTTAAGGAATTTTTCCATAAGTTTCCGACAGCCATACTACCCGGTAGTTTAATAGTAACTAGGGGTGAAGGTACTTTCACTTTCACTTCAACGAGTCAGCACAGGTTGAGAAACCCTGGGACACCTGACACCGGACGGTCCGAGGAGGTAGGTACCCTAAGAGCTCCGTTTTTATGACCTCACCCAACGGTAAAGGAAGAGTTTATGACCTCATCCAACGGTAAAGGAAGAGGTCCCCTAGAAGGACTGGGTCCCTAGTTTGGGTCCGAGGGCATAACGTCCGTCTGCGAAATTGGAGACTCGATGGTCCCTTCAGAGAAAATTTGGGTGAGGGTACTTATGGAAAGTTAAGGACCAACGATGATGGACAAAAGGACAATGTAAGTTGGTCCGTCCTCTCACTACAAAACTTATAATCCGAGGGTTTTTAGTTGGTACTTCTTTGAGAAAGTTTACCTGGGGCAGGACACTAAGTTCCTCGACTACGGGACGTATTATTGTCGAAACTCTGTCTTCTCTGGTGTGTTCAGTTTCAGGAAGAAAAACATCTCCTGAATTCATTGATCGTGAACTTAGAGTAAAAACATTATTTACAAGAAATTGAAGTAGTCCTAAGAGGAATTTGTAGATACTATATCAGCCATATTAGAC
The DNA here is from genome assembly GCA_006410555.1 of Capra ibex. Classification (NCBI taxonomy): domain Eukaryota; kingdom Metazoa; phylum Chordata; class Mammalia; order Artiodactyla; family Bovidae; genus Capra; species Capra ibex. Next base: position 34,475,231 of record SJYO01018169.1, on the reverse strand, counting down.
ACATCTATGGATCTGTTATAATACCGGTTCGTATATAAGAAACCTCAGACTACGGAATAAGACAACATAAGTCTTGTTGTCATTTGATTTGGTTGAAGCACATATACAAAAATGGAAACTTCATATTTAAACAGTCTTGAATGATAAACCACTGTGGTAGTTAAAGATCTTATATTTGTGTAAGATCTACAGAAAGTTACAAAGTTAAGTCAAGTCAGTGAGTCAGTACCGACTGAGAAACACTGGGGTACTTGACGTCGTGAGGTCCGAATGGGAAGGTAGTCGTTGAGGGTCTCGAACGAGTTTAATTACAAGTAGTTCATACACTAAGGAAGGTTGGTAGAGTAGGAAACACCAAGGGAAAAGGATGACGGAAGTTAGAAAGGGTCGTAGCCCCAGAAAAGGTTACTCAGTCAAGAAACGTAGTCCACTGGTTTCATAACCGCGAAGTTGAAGTCGTAGTCAGGAAGGTTACTTATAAGTCCTGACTAAAGGAAATCCTACCTGACCAACCTACAGGAACGTCAGGTTGTCTGAGAGTTCTCAGAAGAGGTTGTGATGTCAAGTTTTCGTAGTTAAGAAGTTTTGAGTCGAAACTCCTAATTTAAATATCAGGTTGAGAGTGTAGGTATGTATTGATGACCTTTTCGGTATCGAAACTGATCTACCTGTAAAAACCGTTTCATTACAGAGACGAAAAATTCCACGACAGATACAACCAGTATCGAAAAGAAGGTTCCTTGTTCACAAAAAATTAAAGTACCGACGTCAGTGGTAGACGTCTCTTAAACCTCGGGTTCTTTTATTTGAGAGAATTACAAAGGTAACAAAAGGGGAGATAAACGGTACTTCACTACCCTGACCTACGTTACTAGAATCAAAAGACTTACAACTCAAAATTTGGTTGAAAAAGTGAGATGAGAAAGTGAAAGTTGTTCTCCAAGAAGTCAAGGAGGACCGTTAGAACTAAGGTCGAATACGAAGTAGGTGGGACTGTAAAGTGTACTACATGAGGTGTATATTCAATTTATTAGTCTCTCTGTAATATATCGGAACTGCACGAGGAAAGGGTTAAACCTTGGTCAGGTAACAAGGTACAGTCTATGATTGACAACGAAGAACCGGACTCATCGTTAAAGAGTTCTCCGTCCAGTCCACTCCAGACCACAAGGGTAGAGAAATTCTTAAAAGGTCTCAAACAACACTAGATGTGTCAGTTTAAGAAACCGTATCAGTTATTTCATCTTTATCTTAAGAAGACCTTAAAACAACGAAAAATACACTATGTTAGTCAAGTCAAGTGAGCGAGTCAACACAGGTTGAGAAACGTTGGGGTACTTAGTGTCGTGCGGTCCGGAGGGACAGGTAGTGGTTGAGGGGCTCAAGTGAGTTTGAGTACAGGTAGTTCAGTCACTACGGTAGGTCGGAAGAATAGGAGACAACAGGAGAAGAGGAGGACGGGGGTTAGGGAGGGTCGTAGTCTCAGAAAAGGTTACTCAGTTGAGAAGAGTACTCCACGGGTTTCAAAACCTCAAAGTCGAAATCGTAGTCAGGAAGGTTACTTGTAGGTCCTGACTAGAAATCTTACCTGACCAACATAGAGGAACGTTAGATTCCCTAGGAGTTCTCAGAAGAGGTTGTGGTGTCAAGTTTTCGTAGTCAAGAAGCCACGAGTCGAAAGAAGTGTCAAGTTGAGAGTGTAGGTATGTACTGATGACTTTTTTGGTATCGGAACTGATCTACCTGGAAACGACCGTTACAGAAACGAAAAATTATACGATAGATCCAACCAGTATTGAAAGGAAGGTTCCTCATTCGTAGAAAATTAAAGTACCGACGTCAGTGGTAGACGTCACTAAAAACCTCGGGGGGTTTTATTTCAGACTGTGACAAAGGGGTAGATAAAGGGTACTTCATTACCCTGGTCTACGGTACTAGAATCAAAAGACTTACAACTCGAAATTCGGTCGTAAAAGTGAGAGGAGAAAGTGAAAGTAGTTATCCGAGATCCGAGGAGAAGTGAAAGAGGGTATTCACACCACAGTAGACGTATACACTCCAATAACTATAAAGAGGACCGTTAGAACTAAGGTCGAACATGAATACTAGGTACCTACAACCGTTAAACTAGAAACCAACGAGACGGAAAAGATTTAGGTCGAACTTACAGACCTTCAAGAGTCAAGAATACGACAACTACGGAACGAACCTCTTAAAACTCGTAATGAAACACTCTCACACTATTCACGTTCACACGTCATCAAACTTGTAAAAAACCGTAAAGGAAAGAAACCCTTATCTTAATTTTAACTGGCAAAGGTTCTATAGAGGTCCGTTCTTATGACCTCTTCCAACGGTAAGGGAAGAGGTCCCCTAGAAAGGTTGGGTCCCTAGTTTGGGTCCAGAGGACGTAACGTCCGTCTAAGAGAATGGTAAACTCGGTACTCTCTTCGGGAAAGTCACAAAGATTCAGAAATCGACATTATGAAAATGGTTATGTTATCAAACGTAAGAAAGAGAAGGATTAACGGAAGATTCTCATGATAAAAGTGTGTTACTCAATCCTATTATCGGAGATTTACACAAACACGGAAACTCTCAGGGAACCTGACGTTCCTCTAGGTTGGTCAGGAAAGACTTCATCTAGTGGGGACCCTAAAGAAACCTTCCTCACTACGATTTCGACTTTGAGGTCATGAAACCGGTGGAATACGCTTCTCAACTGAGTAACCTTTTCTGAGACTGTGACCCTCCCTAACCCCCGTCCTCCTCTTCCCCTGCTGGCTCCTACTCTACCGACCTACCGTAGTGACTAAGCTACCTACACTCAGACTCACTTGAGGTCTTCAACAACTACCTGTCCCTCCGGACCGCACGACGTTAAGTACCCCAGCGTTTCTCAGCCTGTGCTGACTCGTTGACTTGACTTAACCTGACTAACACAAAATTCCTCCTTTCACACTTAAAGTCTAATTAACAACTTAGTAGTTCCTATCTGTATATTTCATTCGAATTATGTTGTCGGAACAAATGTTTAAATAGGGTAAAGAACTACAATTCTTTAAAATGTCTAATCTACTGTAACCTTACGGTATATTTATTTTTCTTTATTAACATCTTATTAGGATCTTCGAAACAAATTTGAAATGAAAATAAAAAAATTTGAAATAAAAAACATAACCCCATATCAACTAATTGTTTGTTACAAAACTATCAACGTCCACTTGTTTCTTCACTGACACGGTAAGTACATAGGTAAGAGAGGGTTTGGGGAGAGGAGAGGTCAGATGGTGTATTATGACTCCTCTCAAGGTACACGACATGTCATCCGGGAACAACCAATAGGTAAAATTTACATCGTCACACATGTACAGGTAGGATTTGAGGGATTGACAGGGCTGTATTTTTTTAATAATAAGGAGTTTCATAAAGAACTTCTGGTTTGACACTCTATAATCCTACATAAAACAACCGATTTTTAAAACCTGTTATAAACAATGTTATAAATATAAAATTTTAAATAAAACATTGTACGTAAATATGTGATTTTTCTGATATAATTGTAACTATTAAACACATAGACGGTAGACTGTTTGGATACATCCGATAATGATATACCATCAATAATATAAACACACTCACTTACCACTTGAAGATCCCTTTTTAACATAAATTTCTTACTTACTCAAGTATTTATTTATTCATTTACTTATCTTTACCAGTAAAAGGAAACAATAAAATACCAGTGAACGTTCATAAATTCTTTTGACAAACATTTTCATATCTATATACATAAATATATTGACTCAGTGAAACGGCATATGGAATTTGATAGTGTTGTAACAATTAGTTGATACTATGTTGTATTTTATTTTTCAATTTTTTTTGAGTTCCAAACCTAAAAAAAAGTGTATCTATTACGTTTCTTCACAGTCACTGACTTTATGTATAGACGAAACTTGTCTTATCCTTTTCGTCGTAGAAGAGTGAGTGAGAATCTTACTTAACCTCTTTAAAAGAAAACACTTCAATAATTTTATAAAGAGAAAATGAATAAAAGATGGGCTCTCACTTTTATACACACGTCTCACCTGTAATGATAGGTTTCGTGTATTATATAAAATTCTGTAAAAAAAGTGTGGCACTTACATCGTCCACGTATATTTTATTTTTAACATTATTGTGAAACTAGATAACAAAGAACAGATCAATCATGATTGTAATGATTGTAAATCGGATCAATCGTGATTTTTTTAGAGTCACTACTAGAGTTCTGAGACGGAGGAGTCCAGTCATTCGAAACCCCTTCCCGACTGTCGGATTAGGAGAGTCACACCGTACCGTACCTGACATTTGCCGCTAGTCCACAGTCCGACGAAACACTGCCTATCTTTACCATAATGTTCTCGGTTTACGTACTTTTAATTTGTGACTTCTTATCAACTTAGGTGAAGGCAACGATTTCTATTATTATACTACGAACTATTTTATATCCCAATCAAAGTTTTAATTAAATAAATTTTAAGTTATTTTCAAATTATACTATCGATATTTGTGTGTTAGTGACAATAAAACCCTTTTAATACTTCATTCACTGTAAAGAAGTCGGAGACAGACTAAGGATTAAGAAAGAAAATAAGTGAATAATAATAGTATAAGGAGACGAATGTACTTGATCCCAGAAATACGTCCGATTTTAAAAGGTATATTGTCTAGTCGGTGTACCATTAAAGAAAGAATTCATGTTTGGTTAATTTTCTTTAGTTGTGTTATAACATTTCGTTAATAGGAAGTTAATCTTTAATTTTTTACAAAATTTCTAATTCTTTTTCTTCTTTTTACATACAAAGTCTTTAATAAACATTTCTTACACATTAAACGAAAGTTGTACGTTTTCACCTGTATCATGATTGTCCTAGTCCTTTAAAACCTTGTATAATTATTGAGTATACTAAAATTTATAATGTACTACAAAAGTTGGTGTAAAAAATTTACTATTATTATTTTTCTTAAAACTTTTCAAATTTATAAGTTTGACTCTAACGATAAATCAATTGGATTATACCGTGTATTCATGTGAGACTTTTAGTATATCAGATGAACAAAAATGAAATACTAAATTCAGTGACATCAAAATAAGAAGTCTCTTCTGTTACCGTTGGGTGAGGTCATGAGAACGGACCTTTTAGGGTACCTGCCTCCTCCGACCACCCGACGTCAGGTACCCCAGCGATTCTCAGCCTGTGGTGACTCGTTGAAGTGAAAGTGAAAAGTAAAAGTACGTAACCTCTTCCTTTACCGTTGGGTGAGGTCACAAGAACGGACTTCTTAGGGTCCCTACCCCCTCGGACCACCCGAGGGTAGAGACTCCAGCGCGTCTTAGCCTGTGCTGACTTCACTGAATCGTCGTCGTCGTCGTCGTCGTCAAAAAGAAAGTTTTTTTTTTTTTTTCAGAATACAGGAAGGGGGGTTTTTCTCCTTTTTCATCTTACATTCAAAAATTCCTGTCTATACATTAATAACAGAAAAAAGGGGGTCTCCTTGGTCTCTAGTTAAACGGTTGTAGGAGACCTAGTAGTCTTTTCGTTCCCTCAAGGTCTTTTTGTAGATAAAGACGAAATAACTGATACGGTTTCGGAAACTGACACACCGTTCTTTGACACCTTTTAAGACTTTCTCTACCCATATGGTCTGGTGGATTGGACGAAGAATTCTTTTGATATACGTCCAGTCCTTCGTTGTCAATCTTGACCTACACCTTGTTGTCTGACCAAAGTTTATCTTTTTCCTCCTACAGTTCCGATATATAACAGTGGGACGAATAAATTGAATGTACGTCTCATATGGTACTCTTTGCGACCTGACCTACTTCGTGTTCGACCTTAGTTCTAACGACCCTCTTTATAGTTATTGGAGTCTATACGTCTACTGTGGTGGGAATACCGTCCTTCACTTCTCCTTGATTTCTCGGAGAACTACTTTCACTTTCTCCTCCACTTTTTCAACCGAATATCGAGTTGTAAGTCTTTTGATTCTAGTACCGTAGACCAGGGTAGTGAAGTACCCTTTATCTACTCCTTTGTCACCTTTGTAACCGACTGAAATAAAACCCCCCGAGGTTTTAGTGACGTCTACCACTAACGTTGGTACTTTAATTTTCTACAAATAAGGAACCTTCCTTTCAATACTGGTTGGATCTATCGTATAAGTTTACGTCTCTGTAATGAAACGGTTGTTTCCAGGCAGACCAGTTCCGATACTAAAAAGGTCACCAGTACATACTTACACTCTCAACCTGACACTTCTTTTGACTCACGACTTTTTGACTACGAAAACTTGACACCACAACTTCTGAACTCTCAGGGAACCTGACGTTCCTCTAGGTTGGCCAGATAAGATTTCCTCTAGTCAGGACCCACAAGTAACCTTCCTGACTACGATTTCGACTTTGAGGTCATGAAACCGGTGGAATACGCTTCTCAACTGAGTAACCTTTTCTGAGACTACGACCCTCCCTAACCCCCGTCCTCCTCTTCCCCTGCTGTCTCCTACTCTACCGACCTACCGTAGTGACTTAGCTTCCTGTACTCAGACTCACTTGAGGCCCTCAACCACTACCTGTCCCTCCGGACCGTACGACCCTAAGTACCCCAACGTTTCTTGACCTGTGCTGACTCGATGACTTGACTTGACTTGACTTTCTACCATCATTAATATGTGTGTGTGTGTGTGTGTGTGTGTGTATATATATATATATGTGCGTGTGTATTTAACTATGATTCCTAAAGTATATTTCTAAGTATAATGGAATTTATATTGTTTATTTAAAGTTTTTTACATTTATTACATTTTAACCGTTCGTATAAATTTAAACTGTTACGTCTTATCTACTAATCAGATTGGAACAACAGTGGTCCGGGATATAGTAGGGGAGAGGGTTTCGATATCAGTGAACTGAGTGTGAACGTTTACCTAGATGGAATCCAAACCCCTTACTGATACGAGAATTAGTCTTCTTTAATTTCTTAATAATTAAAAATTTCAACCTGATGAGTCTTAACTTAATTTAAAATAGGATAAGGAAAAGACGGTACAAGGATCAAGATCGTCCTGAAGACAAAAATAAAAAAGAATAAAAGGGGGATCATAAGGTCTCGATCATTAACTTTTAAAAGGACAGGGTACAGTTTAGTATAGAAGATTAATTTTTCGTTTGTTCATAAAGTATAAAGGAAGACACTTATATAGGACCGAACTGAGGAATTCAAGTTTATTTAAAGTAAACTCTCGTAATAAAAAATTTTCCAATGATGACTCACATCTTGGGTAAATAGTTTACTTTTGTATATAAAACAATCGTTACTGTAGATAAGTCCTCTATTTTTAACACACCCATGTGTATAGGTACATGTACATTTATATGTGTATGTACGTATCTTTATGTGTATTATACGTATAAATAACATTAGTCTTTAAAATTCATTCATACTAGGGGTGAATAGAACAAAGTGATAAGAAGTTATGAACTCGTAAATTATCCGTTATAGGAAATTTTGTTATCATTTAAGACATATAATCGTTTCGAAGAAAAATCTTTCCTTTCTATTTACCTTTGACTGATCATCCACTTTACCTATTTATAATACGAATTTTATTCCTTCTAACTTAGATTTCACTAAATTTTATCTTACAGTATATAGTAAATACCGTGGGTGACAAAACAGTGGGGTAACATCAATAATTATCACGGATAGAAAATTGAGAACTTTCACGGGAAAGAACCTATAATTTAATATACGAGTGAAATGGACGTATAATATATCACACCCTTCATACCTGTTCCAGGAAACGTTCCCCGGGAACAGTTCCCCCTATCTCATGAGTCTAAGTGACACCCTTCTTGAATCAGAGAAAAAGATTAACTTTATATCAACTAAATGTTATAACACAATCAAAGTCCATATGTCAGTTCACTAAATCAATATGTATATAGATGTAAGATAAGAAAAAAAAGATAGAAAGAGATATCAGAATAAGGAAGAAAGGTAAATACGACGATTCAGCGAAGTCAGCACAGGCTGAGACACGCTGGGGTATCTACCGTCGGGTGGTCCGAGGGGGTAGGGATCCTAAAAGGTCCGTTCTTGTGACTTCACCCAACGGTAAAGGAAGAGGTTATGTACTTTCACTTTTCCCTTTCACTTCAGTGAGTCAGCACAGGCTGGGAGTCGCTGGGGTACCTGACGTCGGGTAGTCCGAGGAGGTAGGTACCCTGAAAGGTCCTTTCTCATATGGTGAGAAGTTTATTGACCTGTTTTAAGTCGTTAGAACACAGAATGGGTCGTTACAGATAGCCGAGGGGACACTTACCTCACATCGACTCAGATGAGAACGGGGCAACCACTTGGTAATTAGAACCCTGTTGTTTTCTACGTAATAAAACAAGAGAAGATTTAGTTACGAGATTAGGTAACGTGTGACGGACACAAAATTAAAATAGGAGGTATTTGATCTCCTCCCCTCGAAGAGACTTCTACTCACTACTTCTTGTCGATACGAATTTAAGCAACACATTTCCAGTGTCCTAGTTACATTTTTCATCTTATATCGTTTATTAGTAGGTCTTTGAGAACGACCGAAGAGTGGTCCTATCTTTAGTGTAAGTCCCTTTTAAATCTCGAGTATTTAACTCTTACATCGTACAGACTTGTATCTCATAAACGTAAACAATGTACTAAAGTAAATTACAAAAAGATTAAGGAGACTCAAAACGTAAAGTATCCGTCAACCGAGTCACACTTCCGATACTTCGACAAGGTCTTAGTAGATTTACTTCATAAACCATTGTCTACCGTTATTTGTGTGACATTACCCGGAATGAAACAAAATAAAATAATCTGGTTCCAATACCGGTGTCGATACTTGAATTAGACAGAAAAAAATATCGGTACTCTCACCAATTGTAACGTAAGTATAGTGGTCGACGGACTCTACTACGAGAAATGACGAATGACTTCGATTCGTTATCTCTTTTGTTGTATAAACCATCTCGTAGGACAGTCAGACTTTATTCAATAGAGATTATTCCGTCGAACCCGTACCTTTGGTGTGTACGAACCAAAATTCAATCTAGATAAAGATCTGGGTTTCTCATTTTATCGTAGTTAAAATGTATTATTTCCACAAAATGTTATAAGTACTAATTCAGTTTAATACAATCTTTGTTTTCCCTTTTAGACATGTTGGTATCCTTCGTTCTTCCCATTCTCGTTACTTCTCTTAGACTAGTCCATTACACCAGACTTAATTCCTTCTACTAGGACAATTTTTTTTATTTTTAGTCATCTTGTTAAAGAAAAAATCAAATAAAATTTATACCCACTAAAATAAAGTAACAATTTTATTCTGTGTCCTAAGGTTCATCTGTTTCCTTTTGTCTTCGAGAGCTTTCTGTGTCAGGTGTCACACATTTAAACAACATAAGAAACGAATCAATCTAAGTTTGTGTAAAGGAGTACACATTCTGTTTTCTTCCGTTCAATCTCTACAAATACCATCAGACCCTTTAAGATACATTAGTTATTACATCGTCTTCAATATGTTAATCGTAGTGGTTAATGTTATCATGGAACTTGAAGGAATTTGTAGGATCGAAACGGTGTGAACACGGAAAATGTAAAGACAACTAAAGGACATAACTCGTCAAATTGAGAGAAGAGTGACACTCGTGGGTTCAATACAAAGCTAATGACCTAACGAAAAGTCTATGGGACTGTGGTTCTTCTCTTACCGCACTTATAACATGTACTCGTAAATTAGGAACAGTCCCATAACTTCATGTGTAAGATAACCGTAAAACTATGTATATAGTCAGTACTAAATCTTGAACTTTAGGTCCATTTAAGACTAATGGGACTGTCTAAGATCAAAGAGTCGACTCTTAGTCTTAGGACACTTGAACTAACGGTAGTTCAGAGGAAGGAATTACCCTCGTGAGTTGTAGCCTCTATTTCTCTATTTCATTTACGTAAGTAATGTCTCGTTGTGGGTCTAAGACGGACAATCAGTGGTGTATGAACATGTAATGTATTTCCATAAAAATTAAATAGTTTTTACAGACTCAAACATCAAATATAGATGGTTATATAACATATTGTTAGTCGAAGATATTACTCTAATGTCTCCTTCTCATCCGTAGTCAAACAGTCCCCTCAAACATTACAGGAACTAAGACAGAGTGGTGTCGTTCTTAAACTTCGTTACCTCTCTGGTCAAAATGTCGAGTCAAAATAAACCGTTCGTCTCCTTTTACGTAGGAACTCCACACTTGTCCTGTCCGGTTAGGTTTTCTGGGCTTCTCTTCTGTCTCCGGGGCTGGGTTTTGTCCCGTTTCTCTCTCCGGGTGCCGAGTTAAAACCGAGGAGAAAAATATACAACAAAACAAAACAAAACAAAAGGAGGAGAGGGACTCGAACTAGATACTTTAACCCGATCGGTCCTTCCGACAAACAAAATGGGCTCCGAGAGTGAGACCAGGAGTTTGGAAGGAAACAAGATAAAAGCACCCAAAAAGGGAAGAAACAGAAAATCGGTGACGGTAATACCTGAGGAAAAGGGATAAGATTGATGGATTATTGAACTAATATACCCGGATACACAGCTCCCAAAGAATTTTCATCACTTGTAAAAGTGAAAATTTTAATGTTACGTTTTATCAAGGATTAAATACCATAGAAATTTTGTTAACAAAGTTTACACAAAAATAATATCCATTATCTTAAGTGTTCGAAGTAATTTCTTTGAGTAAAATCACCGTTATCTTCTAACTTAAGTTCTGTCAGAACTGAAAACACTATTTCATTTTAAAATTGTCATTTACCTTCATTACATTTAAAAGGGGTGAGTAAGAGTTTTACGTGTAATGATACCACATAGAGTTAAAGTTCGTCCATTCGGGGATTTAACAAATACAATGTACATGATTACGACTTTTAACCTAATCGACAAGGGAAACAGATCGGAAGATTGAAGTCTCTGGTCTAGATCCGTCTGACTACAAGAAACTTTCCCTCTGTTTCCCTACCTACAAAGATTGACAGAAGGCGTACGTAGGACGAAATAAGAAGTCGATTTAAGTTTGGAGGAATTTATCTTCGTGTACTGAGCCTGTTTAGTCGTTTTGAGACGAAGGCGGAATCTTCGATTTTGACTCTGACATTCCTTTGAATTCAAAAGTGGCAACAGGACTGACACGTGAAAATTGATTTCAACAATGTCTGGACTTTGTCAGGCATTGATTTCTTTCCAGTAAAATTCACCGGTCTTCTCAATTAAAGAGTTCCGACCCGAGAGTCCCTAGGTATAGTCAAGATTCTTTCGATCATAAACGATTCCCTACAAGTGTGATGAGCCGTTTCCCCTGTTCCGTCGATCTGCATTTATGAAAGAGACACTAAATGACTAAGACACTCAAAAAGACCCAATTGACTAAAGAGGTAGGTAGTTAAATTAGTAATAATTAACCTCTTTACTTAGAGTGGTTCGATAAAGTTTCCTCTGTTATTTGAGACAATGTCTTAGGTCCTGTCTAATCACCTGATTATATACAAAGTCCCTTCACCGAAAGAGGAATCCAGACTATTTATAGAACTAGGGGTTTAAGAGGAATAAAACCCCAAGTAATACACCGATTCGGGTTTGTATGTGAGACCTGGTGAAAGGAATGGATTCTCACCCTGTAGGTCGTTCTTATTTGTAAAATCAGTGAAGACTCTAGTACCTATGACGAATTATATAATTAATGTTGAAGTCGGTGCTATATGTATAAAAATTCATAAGACTAATTAATTTATAGACCAAATTAAATATCTAAGTGATATCGAGTTTCACCAACTGAGACCGAAAATCCCTTGCTAAGAACTCGATCCGGAACTCGTTACTCGTCCCAAAACTGTTCTACCACTTGAGTGGGTCCGATCTCTGCGGTGTTTTCGGTCTCAACTTACCTATATATTTTGATTGTCCGTGTCCCCTCTTTAGAGACCCCGTCGTCTTTTACCTTCCGTCTTAACTTCAGTGACCCAGGGACTTACGTGATAACCCACGTTTCAATTCATATGGGAAAGAGAACAAGTGTAAAGAGACCAACCTAGAAACGGTGGAAATTCCGGGAAGTCTATCCTGACAGAACCAGTCACTCTTTTAAAGTATCCGACCCTGTCTTTATAAGATTTGATCCACGTCCATCTGGTCAGTTGGGACTGGTGCACAAGGAAAGTCGTACGGAAAAGTGTAGGATACCTCATTTACCAATGTTAAGTTCCTCTTCAAGGACCCCACCCCCGCCCCCCCTTATTTAGAATCGACTTCATATATATGATTTTCGGTACTCTAAAGACGTGACTCCGTATAAACAAAGAAGAATATCTATAGGATTTAAATAGTGTCCCCATCTTATCTCCGAAATACTCGGAGTGGACTCGCATGTAATTGTCGACTCCATAATTACGGAGGTCCCGAGACTCAAGTGTCCCTTTTACTGTTGGATTATCCCGATACCTAAGACAGTACCAATAACAAAAAGTTAGTGAGACAGTACAGACTGGGACGTTGGGGTACCTGACGTCGTTTGGTCCTAAGGGAAACGAAGTACCAGAGGGTCTCAAACGAGTTTAAGTACAGGTAGCTCAGTCACTACGGTAGATTGGTAGAGTAGAAGACAGCAGGGGAAGAGGAGGACGGAAGTTAGAAATGGTCGTGGTCCCAGAAAAGATTGTTCAGTCAAGAAGTGTAGTCCACCGGTTTTATAACTTCGAAACCGAGGTCGTAGTCAGGAAGGTTACTTATAAGTCCTGACTAAAGGAAATCCTAATTGACCAAACTAGAAGAACGTCGGGTTTCCAGAGAGTTCTCAGAAGAGGTGGTGGTGTCAAGTTTTCGTAGTTAAGAAACCGAGAGTCGGAAGAAATACCAGGTAGAGAGTGTAGGTATATACTGATGACCTTTTTTGTATCGAAATTGATCTACCTGGAAGTAACCGTTTCACTACAGAGACGAAAAATTATGTGGCAGGTCTAAACAGTATCGAAAAGAAGGTTCCTCGTTTGTAGAAAATTAAAGTACCGACATAAAGACAGTACCTCTTTGATGGACCAAGTCGTACTGTCTTAATTACTTAGTCTGTCTTTATTTCCTATAAATAATATTCACATAAATTTAGGAGTTTTTTAATTCCTACCTTTTAATTTTTACACTTCGTATTTGTCGTTTAATACTTCTTTTAAGAAGTTTTATAGAAGTTTTATATCTTCAATTTTATTTTTCATCCACCTTATTTAACGTCACTACGGTGACTGTTTATTTTGTTTTGGACTTTTTCTAAGGTAACGTGGAAACAGTTTTCTCTTCTGTTATCCATACACATATTTTTATTTAAATAGTTCTAAATATTATACTTACAGGATCTTCCGCTCTTTTTTAATATTTATTTACTTTTTCTTTAGACGTTTTACTGGTTATCGAAAGATCTTAATCTCTTTCTAGATTGAAAAGTGTGACTTTTTGACTTATCTGGTTATTCTATTTAGTCAGAAACTTAGTGTGTAATATCACTTAAGTTTAGACACTTGTTTATTTCAATCATACACAATTTCTATCGAATGTTTCTTTATTGTTTTCGTATAAGAGTGGTAGTAATAATCTACTTTCTTCTACATTTTAATATAAAAGGTAAACAACTTGTTTTTCTTGAAGTTTAAGTATTAAAATATCGTTCGATTTAGTTGTGTAGTTGGACCTTTACGTCGTCTATAAAATAGTCCTTGTGTGATTTACAGAGTCTTTCAAATAATAATTGTTTAGGGGAAACTATTCTCAAAAGTTTCTGTATGATGTAGTTCTTTTCATTATTCAAGTTTTCCTACGATACTCTGACCCCTTCATACTCACTCATTTCTTGAATCTTTCCACTTTATAGATCTTATTGTTCTTCTTTCCTATGATCCTCTTTCCCACACTATACTCCTTTTTTATTTTAGCTCGTTACCATTTTGGAACGTATCTGGTTGTCCGAAGATACACAACTTTATCCTACATACAAAGTAACAGAATTCTTCTCTTTCTTCTACTATTTCTTCTCCTTCCGGTTCATCTCTCTTTCTTCCCTTCCTCTGTTCCACCTAGTACTACCTTTGAGATAAATCTTTCTTATTCGTCGAGTATAATCCTTTCTTACCTTGAAACCAGAATATAGTGTTATTTTTAATTTCGATCCTTTCAATTCCCAATCGACCACCTTTTATGTCTTAGAGTTTGACTTTCATCTCTGAATCAATACTCCTATACTCTAAGTACCTTACAAAAACTCATCCGTTCCTAATGTTAGTTCGATAGAAAATTTTTCTATTGCGTTATATGTTTACTACCCTTTCTTCGTTCCTTACAGAATTATTCCTTAATTTGTTAGAGTAGTTTTCAAATATTACGGAACTTTAGTCTACTATCGCATCAAATAAACTGTCCCTGTTCCCTATCAATTTAGTCTCACAGAGGATTTATCGGAGTAGATCCAATTACGACTTAACACAATATGTTATTACATTGAAACTATATGTTACCCCTTTAGGTAACAAAAGAGTGTGGGGTCATCCTTTAAAAGAGAAACCGTTTACCACGTCTTATCTATAGAATTGATAGTGGTTTTACATTATCTTTTGTCTCGTATTTTTGTCTTTCGTGTAAAGTCTTCCTCTGACTATCTTCTTTTCTGTCCTTTCAGTTAGAATCGGTGGTCACCCTATTTTATTTGATCTGAGATTAATGGGAAGAATAGTCCCCTCAATTGACTTTACTCCTTCTGTATTAATCTCGACTCTAATACATGTCGTTAGTGCCGACTCTTTTTCAGTCTAAGAAGATCTTTAGTTAATAAGAATTTCACGGACCAGTTTTAGTATGAATATATTTAACAAAGAAGTAGACTCTGGACGAGTACATTCTACCCGAAGGAAGAACCCATTGACCATTCCGGTATTGAGAGTAATCAGTTCATTGACTTGACCTTAGACCCGTGATTGGTAGTGGGGGTAAGTCTCCTGACCGTAGGAGACAATCGAGGACCAGTCACTCGGACTGTCTGTCCAACTAATACTCTTTAGTCTAACTAACTAAGACGAGGGACAGTCGGAATAAGACTCTTTTCTTCTCGGAAGGAACCGTTTCCCTATTTCGGACGTTACAAACTTGACTTTTTAAGACAGGTCTGGACGAGAGCTATCCTTAGGAATAAAAGAATTCGAACTTTAACTCTACTCGAATATACACAAATAGAATGGTTCGTAAACTCTAGTTAGTCAAGAAAATTGTCCCTTTACAGACTACTAGAGTGGGAGGTCAGGTGACACCCAAAACAAACCTCTTCTACTTTTACCTACGTTTACAACCATATTGCCTCTTCCTTCCACAATCCCTGACTTACCACGGGAAGGAGGGTGAGAAGTCAGACGAGTCAGTGCGGACTGAGACGCTGGTCTCCAGTTTGGACACAGAGGACTTAACGTCCGTTTAAGAAATGGTGACTCGGTGGTCCCTCCGGGTACGACTTCAAGATTTGGGGTTATATTTACACAACCGAACTATCCCGAAAATCCTCCGTTAATTCCAATTTACTCCGGTAGTCCCATCCCAGGATTGGGTCTACCGAGTCGTCATTTCTTAGACGGACGGTTACGTCCTCTGTCTCCTCTACACCCAAGGCAGGGACTCAACCTTTTTAGGGGACCTCCTCCTTTACCGATGGATGAGGTCATAAGACCGGACTTCTTAGTGTACCTGTCTTCTCGGACTACCCGATGTCAGAACGGACTTTTTAGTATACCTACCTCCTTGGATTACCCGACGTCAGATACCCCAACGTTTCTCGTGAACCCGGTAAAAAACGGATTAGGTTATCCTAACCACCAGATTATTCTTTATCTTCTCCTTAGAAGAGGGAACAGGACACTCTTTTGTCACTTTTCCGTCATCAGACGTTCGGTGTTTCTCTGGAGAGTGGTCCTCGACTGGTACGACCGTGGGACTAGTGATTGAAGGACGGAGACCTTGACAGTCTTTCGTTTAAAAACAACAACTTGAGTACGTTTTATACCATAAAAACGGCACAATCGGTGTCTTCTAATTATGTTCTTCATAATATATTTATGGTTACGGATTAGATATACTGGGAATAAGATTGAGTCAAAGATGACTATTACTTTTATGTACTAGTAATAAGATGATGTGAGGGATTATTTGTGTGTTACATAGACTCCTAATGTAAGAAGACACTTCGGACCCCCTATCATCCGAACGAAACTGTTATTCAACACGTAATCAGGGGGAAAAAGGTATAAAGTAAAGGTTCTAAAGTACCAGACTTTATAATTCACCTTTTAAGGTCTGTATTTGTTAAGTATTCAAAATTTTACACACGACAAGACTCATCATGAGAGTTAGAACTCGTGACAGGGTCGACCTAGTACTTAGTAGGGAAACAGACCTTACAGGGCGGTAGGATGAATGAGTGATTCATCGGCAGAGTCAATACTCTACCTTATAGTACCAAGATTTCACGAACACAAAGTCATTGGGAATGAAATGAATTATTACCGGGTTCCCGTTCTTATCCCTAAGACCGTTAAGTATATACGAGTCCTCTTCTGAATTTGACTTTTTTCGCTTTCAGGAGTTCCTTTCCTTTCTTTTTTCCGTATACGACTTTAATGATTCCAGACACCAGGACACCAGTACATACCTACACTCTCAACCTGACACTTCTTCCGACTCGCGGCTTCTTAACTACGAAAACTTGACACCACAACCTCTTCTGAGAACTCTCAGGGAACCTGAAGTTCCTCTAGGTTGGTTAGGTAAGACTTCCTCTAGTCGGGACCCTAAAGAAACCTTCCTTACTACGACTTCGACTTTGAGGTCATGAAACCGGTGGACTACACTTCTCAACTGAGTAACCTTTCCTGAGACTACGACCCTCCCTAACCCCCGTCCTCCTCTTCCGCTGCTGTCTCCTACTCTACCGACCTACCGTAGTGACTGTGCTGCCTCTACTCAGACTCACTTGAGGTCCTCAACCACTACCTGTCCCTCTGGACTGCACGACGTTAAGTACCCCAGCGTTTCTCAGTCTGTGTTGACTCGCTGACTTGACTTGACTTGACACCAGTCTTACTTAGAAGATAAGTACTTTAAAACTTCTTCCTCTTTTTTTAAGTATGATCAAGACAACGTGGTGAAGTCTGACATTTATAATTCCGGTGAAGTTTGATGTTTTCAACTCAATTCGTGAATCAGTTCTACCTTTTTCGAAACCTAAACATGTCCTTCTATCAAACTCTCTCTGTCTCTGGTGTAAGTGGATTTAAAATAATGTCATATACCAACGATATTAACAATATAGAGTAATAAACAACGTTTAAAGAATAACACGGGTTAAACATTTAAATTGAGACAGTATCCATACACATGTATCCTTTTTTTGTATGATAAATATCTTCTAAGTTATGAGGTATCCAAACCTATAAATGACCCACAGAACCTGATATTCGTTCTTAGGGAATCTTCTTTACCTCATCGGTTGTCTTCTCAGGTTTTACGTCATAAACCTACGTTAGAGTTTTTGCTGTCTTACTAGAGACAAGTAAATATTCCGTTTGGTAAGTTATAGTACCATTAGGTTCAGGTACAGGACTGATCATTGTGACTTCTTCGACTTCTACTTACTAAGATACTTCTGGATGTTCTGGAAAATCTTGATTCTAGGTTTTTTCTACTGGAAAAATAATATCCCCTGACCTTATGTTTTCATTCTTTAGTTCTTTGTGGACTTCATTGTTCTTTTAATCCGTAACCCATGTCTTACTTCGTCCCGTTTTCGATTATCTTAAAACGGTTCTCTCGTGTGACCAGTATCGTGTGTGGGAGAAGGTTTTTGTGTCATCTTCTGAGATGTGTACCTGTAGTAGTCTACCGGTTGTGACTTTAGTCTAACTAATATAAGAAACGTCGGTTTCTACCTCTTCGAAATATGTCAGTCCTTTGTGTTCTAATCCTCGACTGATATCGAGTCTAGTACTTGAGGAATGACAGCTTAAGTCTGAATTGAACTTTTTTCATCCCTTTTGGTGATCTGGTAAATCCATACTGGATATAGTTTAGGGAATACTATTATGTCACTTTCACTATTTTTCTAAATTCCCTGATCTAGACTATCTCCAAGTACTGTAAGATGTCCTCTGTCTCTAGTTCAGGTAAGGGTTCTTTTTCTTTACGTTTTTTCGTTTTACCGACAGACTCCTTCGGAATGTATATCGACGTTTTTCTCTTCGCTTTTCGTTTCCTCTTTTCCTTTTTATATGGAAAACTTACGTCTCAAGGTTTCTTATCGTTCCTCTCTATTTTTTCGGAAGGAGTCACTAGTCACGTTTCTTTATCTCCTTTTGTTGTCTTACCCTTTCTGATCTCTAGAGAGGTTATTTTAATCTCTATGGTTCCCTTGTAAAGTACGTTCTACCCGAGTTATTTCGTATCTTTACCATACCTGGATTGTCTTCGTCTTCTATAATTCTTCTCCACCGTTCTTATATGTTTTCTTGACATGTTTTTTCTAGAAGTACTGGGTCTATTAGTGATACTACACTAGTAAGTGGATCTCAGTCTGTAGGACCTTACACTTCAGTTCACCCGGAATCCTTCGTAGTGACCCTTGTTTCGATCACCTTCAATACCTTAAGGTCAACTCGATGAAGTTAAGGACTTTCTACTACGACACTTTCACGACACAAGTTATACGGTCGTTTAAACCTTTTGAGTCGTCACCGGTATCCTGACCTTTTCCAGTCAAAAGTAAGGTTAGGGTTTCTTTCCGTTACGGTTTCTTACGAGTTTTATGGTGTGTTAACGTGAGTAAAGAAAAGTCAAGTCAAGTCAACGAGTCAGTATAGGCTGAGAAACACTGGTGTACCTGACGTCGTGTAGTCCGGAGGGACAGGTAGTGGTTGAGGACCTCAAATGAGTCTGAGTACAGGTAACTCAGCTACTATGGTCCTCTACGTGAGTAGAGTGTGTGATCATTTCATTACGAGTTTTAAGAGGTTCGGTCTGGAGTCGTTATACACTTGGCACTGAAGGTCTACAAGTTCGACCAAAATCTTTTCCGTCTCCTTGGTCTCTAGTTTAACGGTTGTAGATGACCTAGTAACTTTGTCGTTCTCTCAAGGTCTTTTTGTAGATAAAGACGAAATAACTGATACGGTTTCGGAAACTGACACACCTAGTGTCATTTGACACCTTTTAAGGTTTTCTTTACTCTTATAGTGTGGTGGACTTGACGGAGAACTCTTTAGACATACGTCCAGTCCTTCGTTGTCAATTTGGTCTGTACCTTGTGGTCTGACCAAGGTTTATCCTTTTCCTCATATATTTCCGACATATAACAGTTGGGACGAATAAATTCAATATATGTCTCATGTAGTTCTCTTTGCGACCCGACCTACTTCGTGTTCG
Organism: Capra ibex; assembly: GCA_006410555.1. Taxonomy (NCBI): domain Eukaryota; kingdom Metazoa; phylum Chordata; class Mammalia; order Artiodactyla; family Bovidae; genus Capra; species Capra ibex. The sequence goes on along the minus strand of SJYO01018169.1, from coordinate 34,455,677 downwards.
ACCTTAGTTCTAATGATCCTCTTTATAGTTATTGGAGTCTATTACGTCTACTGTTGTGCGAATACCGTCTTTCACTTGTTCTTGATTTCTCCTCTCACTTTTTCAACCGAATTTCGAGTTATAAGTCTGTTGATTCTAGTTCCGTAGACCAGGGTAGTGAAGTACTATTTATCTACTCGTTTGTCACCTTTGTCACCGACTGAAATTAAACCCCCCGAGGTTTTAGTGTCGTCTACCACTGACGTCGGTACTTTAATTCTGTGAATGAGGAACCTTCCTTTCAATACCGGTTGGATCTGTCGTATAATTTTTCGTCTCTGTAATAAACGGTTGTTTCCAGGTAGATCAGTTCCGATACCAAAATGGTTATCAGTACATACTTACACTCTCAACCTGATATTTCTTTCGACTCGTGACTTCTTAACTACGAAAACTTGACACCACAACCTCTTCTGAGAACTCTCAGGGAACTTGACGTTCCTCTAGGTGACTCAGGTAGGGTTTCCTCTAGTCAGGACCCACAAGTAACCTTCCTGATTACAACTTCAACTTTGAGGTTATGAAACCGGTGGACTACGCTTCTCGACTGAGTAAACTTTTCTGGTACTACGACCCTTTCTGTCTTCCGTCCTCCTTTTCCCCTACTGTCCTACCATACCATCCTACCGTAGTGGTTATGTTACCGGTACTCAAACCCATACGAGGTCCTAAACTACTACCTGTCCCTCCAGACCACACGACGTCAAGTACCCCAGTGTTTCCCAGTCTGGGTTGACTCGCTGACTTGACTTGACGTGACGTGAACCCGACATGAGAGGATTCGTTTGTCCCCGATGACATAATTACGTCACACTTTAAGGAAATCTTAAAACAGATGTAGTTAAGTACTATACTTTAACTTCTATCAACTAATTGAGCCAACCGATGATAAATGTTTCATACGGATCGTGGTATGTTATAAAGAACAAGAGACAGACTGAAGTGAGTGACACTGTTAGAGATCCAGGTAGGTACATCGACATTTACCGTAATAAAGTAGGAACAATTGTGGAAGTATTATAAGGTAACATATATACATGGTGTAGAAGAAACAGGTGAGAAGACGACTACCTGTAAATCTAACGAAAGTACAATACCGATAACATTTGTTGTGATCTCACTTGTAACCCCACGCACACGGTCGACTTGAATAAATGTTTCTCTTTTTTGAGTGTCTGAATCTCTTGTTTAAATACTAATAATCCCCCCTTCTACCCCACTACTTATCAATCCTTCAAACCCTAACTGTACATGTGTGACGATATAAATTTTGTCTATTGCTTGTCCCTGGATGACATATAGTGTCCTTTGACACGAGTTATAAGACATTATTGGATTAACCCTTTTCTTAAAAATTTTCTTATCTATGTATGTGTACACATGTCTTAGTGACACAACATGTGGACTTCGATTGTTTTATAACAATTAGTAAATATGAGGTTATATTTTATTTTGTAAAAATTTTTACGAGTTGTTTTTTAACAAACTTTTATAATTAAGTTGGTTACACTTGTAAATTGTCCACTTTCTTTTTTTTTGTCCAGTAAAAAGACTAAACGATCTTGAATCACCGATGTAACATAATGTTCTACAACAGGAATACCCTTACTACAGTACAAACAGACGGATGCTGATCCCTGGTGTACGACAAAGTGAAGTTTGAGAAAATGATATAAGACACCACAACCTCTTCTGAGAACTCTCAGGGAACCTGACGTTCCTCTAAGTTGGTCAGGTAAGATTTCCTCTAGTCAGGACCCATAAGAAACCTTCTTTACTACGATTTCGACTTTGAGGTCATGAAACCGGTGGTGTACACTTCTTAACTGAGTAACCTTTTCTGAGACTACGACCCTCCCTAACTCCCGTCCTTCTCTTCCCCTGCTGTCTCCTACTCTACAGACCTGCCGTAGTGACTGAGCTTCCTGCACTCAGACTCACTTGAGGCCCTCTACCACTACCTGTCCCTCGGGATCACACGACGTTAAGTACCCCAGCGTCTCAGCCTGTGCTGACTCACTGACTTGATTTGACTTGACTACGTTGGATCTGTCGCATAATTTTTCGTCTCTGTAAAGAAACGGTTGTTTCCAGAGAGATCAGTTTCGATACCAAAAAGGTCACCAGTACATACCTACACTCTCAACCTGACCTTTCTTTCGACTCACGGTTTCTTAACTACGAAAACTTGACACCACAACCTCTTCTGAGAACTCTCAGGGAACCTGACGTTCCTCTAGATTGGTCAGGTAAGATTTTCTCTAGTCAGGACCCACAAGAAACCTTCCTGACTACGATTTTGACTTTGAGGTTATGAAACCGGTGAAGTACGCTTCTCAACTGAGTAACCTTTTCTGAGAGTACGATCCTCCCTAACCCCCGTTCTCCTCTTCCCCTACTGTCTCCTACTCTACCGACCTACAGTAGTGGCTGACCTACCTGTACTCAAACCCATTTGAGACCCCCAACCACTACCTGTCCCTCCGGACCGCAGACGTTAAGTACCCCAACGTTTCTCAACCTGTGCTGACTCGCTGACTTGACTTGACTACTTTCGATACTAATCATAAAATAAAGGACATATTAATAATTAGTGATCGTCGTCATATTCGAGATATTAAAAATTTATTTCAAAATTCGAATTACTGTCGTGTACGAAAAAATAAAAAATTGAAGGAAACCGTCATGAATTTTGTGTATACAAAACAATAAAACGAAAGGACTATCGTCAGGGGTATTTTAAGTAGAAAATATCACTTTATTTTATGATCTTTACATTTGTTTAAAATTTCAATCAGAAAAAGGGAGGTCAAGACCGTTAAACATAATCGAAACCGTACTAAAATTCTCTCCTTCTACCTAGGAAGATTAGGGACTAGTTTTAAATATTAACTAAGTCGTATTTAGTCGTATTACCTTTAATCATAGACAAATGATGTGTAGTGTCTTCACACAAGAAAAATCACCGTGATCAGGTATACTATTTCGTCGATAATTATAAAAATGTATAGATATTTTCGGTATATAATCTCCTCAAGTAATAATGGTGTAATTCTTTACTTTTACGTATATATCTAAATATTGATATAAGAGGTGGCTTAAAAATAAGTATAATTAGTTACTAGTCCCTACTTAAAGGATTGTAAAGAAACTTCGATTCTTACATCATTTTAATATTATCAAAGATACTTTGGGGTAAATCTACGGTATGAGGGGTTATCTAATCGTAAGGAACGAAATGTGAAAAGTACTTATATAGACTTTATTTAAAACGTAGTGAAAAAAAACAAAAAAAAAACAGAGGGAAGTAATCTGTTGTTTAATAAACTTTTCTCTTCAATACAAAATAAGGAAGAAAACAGGGGTTTGGGTCGTGTCATTAACTGTTCTTTGTATAGGAGACACTAACGGGTAACTTACCAGTTTATTTGTACGTTACCTTTAACCCTCGTCCCAGAGACCTCGGAGTTACACACCTAAACTTAGGACTAAAACGTGAATGAGACTATAATTATGGGACCGTTTACTTGGAAAAACACTCCTATTATTATTTTATCATTTTAATTTAAGTATCTCAAAATAACAACTCAATGATGAACATTTGTAAATCTGATCACGAACCTAGAATTCTTGAGTTAGTTATAGATAATAATAATAATAAGTTATATTCTTTGTGTCCTTAACAATTTAGTATAAAAAACTTACTTCAAAAAGATTCATTCCATTATACAAGAAATAGATACGTGTCATGTTTTACTAAAAGTGTACAACTTTGAAATCTACAATATTTGAAAACAGTTGAATCAATTGAACAGAGTTTAACTAAGTTAATTAGGTAAGTTGTTGAAAATAAAGTGTTTTATACTTCATTTGAGGTCCTCAACCACTACCTGTCCCTCCGGCCCGTACGACGTTAAGTGCCCCAGCGTTTCTCAGCCTGTGCTGACTCACTGACTTGATTTGACTTGACTTGACTTGTGAATTCTTTATTACATACGACTTTATTGTATACATTATTACATTAAAGATCACTAAGTAGACTCCACTAATCGTCTCCCTCAACTGATTATAAAAATTTCGTTTGTCAATAAATTTTATGTGTAAGTGGAATGTATAAATTTAACAAAATGTTTGTCTTTCCTTTTGATTAAACAGATGGAGAATTGTATATCACGTCCTGAAAGAGACTGTTCTCGACAGGATAAAGACAAATTATTCCAGAAAGAACATATTTGTCATCAGTATTCGGTGATCGATCTTAAAAATAGTGATAAAGGATATTATTGAAAATTTTATGGTCACTTTGTCACTCACGTTTTGTGGAGAGCTAAAACAAAACAAAAGGTCCAAAAAATTTAAGGAAGGTAGGAGTTGTAGTTTGAGTTATCATCACAAAAGTCAATAAATGGGATTATACAGTTTTTGAGTTAAATCGAAAAAATCTATATTACAAGAAATAAAAATGTTCATTTAAATTAGTTGATTTTTCTTTAAATTTACAGTATTAATGTCACTGTTTACCTTAACGACATAAACCCCCGTGTTTCTGTTACTTGAGTCATTTGTGTGTGAGATCGAGACGTTTGAAAGCCGAACCTACGATATGTCCGTCATCAACCTACAAACTCTCTCTTACCTCTTATAATCACCCGAAGGGTCCACCGTGATCACCATTTCTTGGGTGGACAGTCATGTCCTCTTTATTCTTTATTACCAAGTTAGGGACCCGGTCTTTCTAGGGGACCTCTTTACAGTTGGGTGAGGTACTAAGAACGAATCTCTTAGGGTACCTGTCTCCTCGGACCGTCTGATGTCAGGTGCCCCAGCGTTTCTTAGTCTGTGCTGACTTCGATGAATCGTGTGTACGTGTGAACCTCTCATAATCATTAATTTAATACAGTGACTTCTAGACAATTTTAGTGAAGATTACACGTAGACCAACAGTCTTTAACCTTTAGAAAATGTCTCCTCCACAATAAATTCCATCTAGATCTTTTTTCTATTTCTACCTTTTTCTCTGTATGTTTTTTGTCCCTTTTTTATATTCTTACTGGATATCAGGTCTTTTATACACTGAGACCCCTGGTCGTCGATGAGATTGAACTTGTATACTTCTACCTCCAAAAGGTTTTCTGGAACTTATGACCAAACAACCTCCTGTCTCCTTTTCTTTTCACAGGTGGGTTGACTCTTCTTTAGAACTCTGGTTGACTACTCCGTCCGTCCAGGTATATTAGTTACTTATTTAAATAAAATCCCATTGAATAGTCTCCCGTCCCAGGTCACCTGTCGTTAAACCTTCGTAAGTGTCGATATGAGGAGTGGTAACTCCTCGGTGACCCTGTTAAAATGTCAATTGGATCCCATACACGAACCTTTGTCCTTCACGTAAGGATTCAGTTCTAAATACTTACCCATTGAACAAAGTGTCCGAGACCCTTATGCAGTCCCTTCCAAAAGTAGTAACAAACCTCTGATTGTCTCGTATCTCCGGTTGATTGACCTGGATTGCTAGTAATTTGTTTTGACGTTTCGGGTACCACTGTCTCTTCTCTAAATAGTGTGTCATCGGGATCCACCTGTTCCTTTACCGATGGAAGAGGTCATAAGAACGGACCTCTTAGGGTACCTGTCTCCTCGGACCGTCTGATGTCAGGTACACCAACGTTTCTCAGTCTGTACTGAATCACTGATTTGGTGGTGGTTGTGGTGTCGTGATCCATCCCAGTCACCTCCCTGTCCTCCTTGACTTGTCTGGTTCTACTACAGTCAATACGATCGTCAGTATGTTTCCAGTTGTCTCAAATTAAGGACTCGTTACGACCTTTACCTTCTACCCACTAGTCCTTGAGTTATATAATTCTAGTTATATTATATCAAATCTACCCAGTTCTATGATTTTGTTTCTGTTTTTCGAATTTGTTTTATCACTATCCTTTTTTCGTTCTAAAAACGAACTTTCTACGAAACTTCCAATCACATATAAGGTATTAGACATAATATATACGTATGTGTATATACGTACGTATATACACTTTCAGTGAGCCAACATAGGTTGAGAAATACTGGAGTACCCAACTTATCGGACGGTCCAAGGAGACAGGTACCTTAAGAGGTCCTGTTTTATGACCTCACCCATCGACAAGGAAAGAGATCCCCTAAAAGGGTTAAATCCCTAGTTTGGGTCCAGAGGACGTAACGTCGACTTCAGAAATAGTAGACTCGGTGGTCCCTTCGGGTTCTTATGATGTCGTTCATCGAATAGGGAAGGGATCTCCTAGAAGGGTTGACTCCTTAACTTTGCCCCAGAGGACGTAACGTCCGTCTAAGAAATGGTCGATTCGATGGTCCCTTCTATTTATGTGTGTGTGTGTGTGTGTGTGTGTGTGTATACATATATATATATATAGTGTACAGTTTTAGGTCGAGGATTCCGTTGATCCAAATTAAATTATTATTAATATGTCAGTCGTAACGAAATTTATTAAATATATTTAATTGAGTGTTTTGACGTATCATTACTATCACCCATCGATGATAATAATATATGTTACATTTAACTTCTTAGATTTCGTATCACTTTATTAAACGGGTTCAAGTTCACCGATCATTCGTTACCTCGGTCCGAAACTTGAGTGTGGTCCCAAAGTCTAGTCGAAAATTGGCGATTCGATATATGGGTAAAATATCCTCTCTTCGTTCGTGTCATTTCCCCTCTGTTTCCTAAATTGTCTTCGTGTAGAAACCCCTTTAAAAGTGAGTTTGGATAAGTAAAGGAGATACGAACTATCTATGGAGGACGTACGACACGAGGCGAGTCAGTGACAGTACAGGCTAAGAAACACTGAGATACGTGACATCGGGAGGCCCGAGGAGACAGGTACCCCTAAAAGGTCCGTTCTTATGACATCACCTAAAGGTAAAGGAGGAAGTCCCCTAGAATGATCAGGTTTCTAACTTGGACCCAGAGGATGAACCATCCGTCTAAGATATGGTGACTCTGTGACCCCTTCGGGTGGACCTCGGATAGAGTGAGGTTTGACAAAGGAAAAAAAAAAACGGTTTATAACGGTCATAAGGTAGTTCTCTATGTAGGGTAAGAGTTACATATGTCACGTACTGGAGTGAAGTTGCACTTTCCACCCGAGTCTAACCAAATTCAGTAAGTGTTTCAGGTAGGAAGACGGTGTCATTAATTAAGTTAAGTCCCTTCTTCGTTTACTGAGTTAACTTCACTACTATACAAATTTTTCATTGAACAAAACAGAAGTTCTCTTGATGGTCTTTCAAGAGAGGGACGTGGGACAGAAACCTATAGTAGTTCCTTCGTAAACCGGTCCCAATAGGTAGAAACTCCGTAACCCCTCGGGGTCTACTCCAATTTCGAAAATAGGATTTCTGTTTCAGATTTCTTTGATCTAGAAATTATTGTTACGATTCAACGATTTAAATACTCAGTCATATTATCTATGGGAAACCCATACATTCGGTAAGATGCAAGTGAAGTCAAGTCAAGTCAGTGAGTCATGACAGGCTGACAAACACTGGGACACCTGTCGTCGTGTGGTTCGAAGGTAGAGGTAGTGGTTGAAGACCTCAAATGAGTTTGAGTATAGGTAACTCTGTCACTACGGTAGGTTGGTAGAGTAGGAGACAACAGGGAAAGAGGAGGACGGAGGTTAGAAGGGTCGGAGTCCCAGAAAAGGTTACTCAGTCTAGGAACGTAGTCCACCGGTTTCATAACCTCAAAGTCTAAGTCGTAACCAGGAAGGTTACTTATAAGTTCCGACTAAAGGAAATCCTATCTAACCAACCTAAAGGAACGTCAGGTTTCCAGAGAGTTCTCAGAAGAGGTTGTGGTGTCAAGTTTTCGTAGTTAAGAAACCACGAGTCGAAAGAAATGCCAGGTCGAGAGTGTAGGTATGTACTAATGACCTTTTTGGTACCGAAAATGATCTACCTGGTAACAACTGTTTCATTATAGAGACGAAAAATTACATGACAGATCAAACCAGTATCGAAAAGAAGGTTCCTCATTCTCAGAAAATTAAAGTACCGACGTCAGTGGTAGACGTCACTAAAACCTCGAGGGGGTTTATTTCAGAGAGTGACAAAGGTAACAAAGGGGTAGATAAAGGGTACTTCACTACCCTGACCTACGGTACTAGAATCAAAAGACTTACAATTCGAAATTCGGTTGAAAAAGTGAGAGGAGAAAGTGAAAGTAGTTCTCCGAGAAATCAAGAAGAAGTGAAAGACGGTATTCCTACCACAGTAGACGGATAGACTCCAATAACTATAAAGAAGGTCCTTAGAACTAAGGTCGAATACGAAGTAGGTCGGGTGGTAAAGAGTACTACATGAGACGTATCTTCAATATATTCGTCTCACTGTTATATGTCGGAACTGTATACGGAAAAGGATAACCCTTGGTCAGACGACAAGGTACAGGTCAAGATTGACAACGAAGAACTGGACGTATGTCTAAAGAGTCCTCCTTACAGTCCACCAGACCATAAGGGTAGAGAAAGTCTTAAAAGGTCAATAACAACAGGTGTGTCAGTTTCCGAAACCGTATCAGTTATTTCGTCTTTATCTATAAAAAGACCTTGAGAGAACAAAAAAACTACTAGGTTATCTACAACCGTTAAACTAGAGACCAACAAAAGGGAAAGGATTTAGATCGAACTTGTAGACGTTCAAGGACTAAGTACATGACAACTTTGGACCGAACTTCCTAAAACTCGTAATGAAACGATTACACACTCTACTCACGTTGACACGTCATCAAACTCGTAAGAAACCGTAACGGAAAGAAGTCCTAACCTTACTTTTGCCTGTAAAAGGTCAGGACACTGTTGATGACTCAAAAGGTTTGAACGACCGTAAAACTCCCGTCGTGAAAGTGTCGTAGTAGAAAGTCCTAAACTTTATCGAGTTGATGTTAAGGTAGTGAAGGTGATCGAAACAAGTATCACTGCGAAGTATTCCGGGTGAACTGAAACGTAGGGTCCTACAGACCGAGATCCACTTACTAGTATGGTAACACCAATAGACCGAGTACTTCCAGAAAAAACATATGAAGAAACATAAGAACGTTAGAGAAGAATTATAGAAGACGAAGACAATCCAGGTAAGGTAAGGACAGGAAATAACTCGGGTAGAAACGTACTTTAAAAGGGAACCATAGAGATCAAAAGAACTTCTCTAGAGATCAGAAAGGGTAAGACAACAAAAGGAGATAAAGAAACGTAAGTAGTGACTCCTTCTGAAAGAATAGAGAGGAACGATAAGAAACCTTGAGACGTAAGTTTACCCATATAGAAAGGAAAAGAGGAAACGGAAAGTGAAGAGAAAAAAGAGTCGATAAACATTCCGAAGGAGTCTGTTGATAAAACTGAAAAACGTAAAGAAAAAGAACCCCTACCAGAACTAGTGACTGAGAAAATGTTACAGTTGTTGGAGGTAGGTATCAAGAAGTCCGTGAGACAGACAGTCTAGATTAGAGAAAGTAGATAAACAGGGAAGGTGACATATTAGGATTCCCTAAACTAAATCCAGTATGAAATTGAATATGTGTCTTATGTAGTATTCTTTAAGACCCGACCTTCTACGTGTTCGACCTTAGTTCTAACGACCCTCTTTATAGTTATTGGAGTCTATACGTCTACTATGAAGGGAATACCGTCTTTCACTTCTCCTTGATTCTTCGAAGAACTACTTTCACTTTCTCTCTCACTTTTTCAACCGAAGTTCGAGTTGTAAGTCCTTCGATTCTATCTAGTAGCGTAGACCAGGGTAGTAAAGTACCGCTTATCAACCCCTTTGTCACCTTTGTCACAGTCTGAAATAGAAAGACCCGAGGTTTTAGTGACGTCTACCACTGACGTCGGTACTTTGATTTTCTACGAATGAGGAACCTTCCTTTCAATACTTGTTGGATCTGTCGTATAAGTTTTCGTCTCCGTAATGAAACGGGTGTTTGTAGGTAGATCAGTTCCGATACCAAAAAGGTTACCAGTACATACCTACACTCTCAACCTGACACTTCTTTCGACTCGTGACTTCTTAACTACGAAAACTTGACACCACGACCTCTTCTGAGAACTCTCAGGGAACCTGACGGTCCCCTAGGTTGGTCAGGTAAGATTTCCACTAGTCAGGACCCACAAGTAACCTTCCTGACAACGATTTCGACTCTGAGGTTATGAAACCGGTGGAGTACTCTTCTCAACTGAGTAACCGTTTCTGAGACTACGACCCTCCCTAACCCCCGTCCTCCTTTTCCCATACTGTCTCCTACTCTACCGACCTACCGTAGTGGTTGAGCTACCTGCTCTCAAAGTCACTTGAGACCCTCAACCACTACCCGTCCCTCCGGACCGCACGACACTAAGTACCACAGTGTTTCTCGGTCTGTACTGACTCTCTGACTTGACTTGACTTGACTTGACTTACCAGATCACCAAAACAAGTGAAAGAAGTCAATTCAGACTTAAACCGTTATTCCTAAAAACTAATAAAGGTTACATAATAAGATACTAATAAACATCGGTCTTAATCAGACTACGTAAAGATCAAAGGAATAAAGGAATTGAAGAATAGATCTAGTTACAGTGAAACAATGGTTCAAACATTGTAAGAGGAAAATGAAAGACTAAGTTGATAAATATTTTGTGAATATCGTATGACATGAACTGAGGTACGACAAAAGAAGAAGAAGATTCAAATATATTGTCTAAAAGAACAAACCCGACATACGCAAGTAGGCACAACCGAACGTGGGATCGGTTCGACAAAAGGAATCACATAAGGTCCGATTTTGTAAACTATTGAATAATAAAAACTATAACGATCGTGATTTTTTTTTTCAGACAGTTCTATGAATCAAATGAGTAGACCCAACGTCTTTTTCTTGCTTTAAGAATAAGTAATGAAAATAAATTGATTCGGAATTAAATATAACACCAATACAGGATGTTATTTGACAAAAACTAAACTATCGTAAATTTAATAAGATATCCAACGATCTTCAACTTTCGTTGAAAATACATATAATACAAATACAAATTACCTTAACAGATTTATATAACTCGAAGGGACCACCAAGTCGACCATTTCTTAGGGGGAAGATACACCCTCTGGACCAAAGCTTAAGGCATAAATGTTGTAGGGGCTCTCTTCCTTTGTTGATGAGTGAAGACATAAGAACGGACCTCTTAAGGTACCTGACATATCAAGTACCCCAACGTTTGTCAGCCTGTGTTGACTATGTACTGTATATAACATATAGTAAAATATGACATATATATACCATACACTTGAATATCTATAGTTTCTAAATGTCTCTTTCTCAACTTAATGTCTTACTAAAGGTAGTCTTGAAATACATGGAATATCTTAAAAATTGAAGTATTTACTAAGTATAAACATATCTTACTTACACTGAGAAAAACAAGAGTAAGTCAATACTATCAGACTCTTGTAAGGGGTTCTTTTACGACCAGAAATCTCGTATAGTTAAGTGATTTAATTAAGCGAAAGGAAAAGATTTGAACAATCAGTTTTATTAAAGGTCAAAGTCTCCCTATTCTTTATATTTGTTGGACCCAATTTTATATGTTAGTGTCTTATGACATACAATGTTTATATATATATGTATATATATATATATATATATATATATATATCTCTCTCTCTCTCTCTCTCTCTCTCTCTCGTGTTTATACAGAGACTTAGACTTCACAACGGAACGAAAAGATGTACTTTATTACTGAAACCATATATGTACGTTTGGACCCCTGTAATACTCTCACTTGATGAAAGGAGAAAACAAAAGTATAAACTTAATAACATAATTTTCTCTACTTATTTTATGCACCGACCCTATACTCGGTTTTATTTCTGAAGAACGGTTACCGTCTGTGTGAGGATGGTTTATGTCTCTTTTCTTCTTGATTGAAAATTTCCAACGGTTGAATAAACAGTCTACATTAACGAAAAGGTTCCAGGAGTAGAGTGAAAACAGAAACACTTGGTGGGTATAGAACCCTGTATGACGACTTAAACGAAAATAAGGAGACGTAAAGGACTAAGTAAAAGATGGAAAGACTTGAGAGGAAGAAAATCAGAGATTCTGTTTGAACTTAATCATGGTGAGAATACGGGTAATATAATGACCCCTTTTATTCAGAATCCTTTCCATTTTTGTACGTTATAGGGTATGTATTCTTAGAACGGGTTGTAAGATGGTGAGTGATCACGTTTCCACCATACGGGTCCATACGAACCCACGTCTCGAGTCGAAATAGAGACCTCGACGAGATACGATACACTATCTCGTCTTAGTAACTAATCTCCAAGTTAAGGTCTGTCCACTTAAATTTCACGTGGTATTTTACAGATTCCTTTTTCATGTCATTGATCGACTCCAAGAGACGTTCTTACGTCTTTATTAAGAGTACCTCTACGATAAAACTTCCGTATCTTCCTTTATCCTTTAAATTTTTGTCGTACCATTTCTTCTTTTCCTTTTCTCGATTCTTATCCTAAACCCCCTTTAGATGTGACTTACCGTCTTACTCTTTCAACAATTCCAATATTCAAGATACAGATCTTACTCTTCCTTGACTTATTCATAAGTTATTCTACAACTTCTCTATCTATTCTCAATCTCTTCAACCTTTTGTTATTTTATTTACTATCTTTTGGTAACTCACTATTTCCCCTCCATTAATTGTAAAGTTCTACGGCATCTGTTCTGTCTGTTTCGGTTTTGACACAATTAAAGTTCGTCTCGGTAAAATAAATCAAGAAACTTTGTTTCGTATCCTTTACCCCTTTATTTTGCCGCCGAGAAAGAAAAGTTTTTTAAAGAAAAGAACACCTTCTGATTTTGTTCAACCGTACTTTCAATTTCCTTTGATATATATATATATATATATATATATATATATATATATATATATACATCCTTTGTTTAAATTATTTTCCAAACAAACCGATTTATCCGTTCTGGACTTAGTTAACTCATTCTCACTTCACCCTTTTCATATTTCTACATTTTGTCTCTCTCCTTAATCTAACTCTCTAACATTGAAAAAGAACCACCGTATCTTACATATTTATGTAAGAATATACATAAATATGTCGGTTCTATAAATAATCTTTTACCCCTCCCCCCACCCTGTCTCAGGATCTTTAATTTCTGTATATTATCCATGTCTTAATCACAAACCTTGACTAAGTTCTCGGTCAATATTATACGAATCTCCACACCCTTCTTATAAAATGTGACTCAAATATTCCTTTTACGCTCCCTTCTTTCAGATCAATAAACATGAATTGACTCAAGTGTTTATTTATTCATTTGTCACCTTTCTGATTATGACTTTATTCGTTCGTCGTTGTTTCCTTTTATTTGAGACTTAGAGACGAGAAGTTTCTTTCGTAGAACCTCATTTCCTCCTTATAGTTTCAGAATTCATTAAAATATGAACATTTCTTTGATAAGTTTGAGTAGGGTGTGAAGTGAATTACGACATACATAGTAACTGAGAATTAAGAACAGACCGTCACGTGTAGAAACAAATTTCTCAATCAAGGAAAAATGTTAATTGTCAGGTAGATCACTAGGAAATTAAAAATAAATTTCGTAGTGTCTACATTCTTCAATTAACGGAATCTTTATCACGTAAGTTATAGTTCATTTAAAACAGTTCCTGTCAAGGAATTTTCCTTCTTTCGTTGTCGTCAGAGTTTTATTATAGTCAATCGAAACCGAAAAGGGTTGACAACTGTTTTATTTTTTACAACTAATTAGAAAACAACTACGATTGTTAGATTAAGTTTAATTTAATATATTTATGTTAATATGACACGAAATCTTTTGTAAGTTAAAACAACTGACTATTTTTGTAGGAAAGATCAGAATTTCCAAATGTATACGGACATATACTTCTATCAATTAAATTTGGTGGTATTAAATAAAAGATTGTAGTCGACATCTTCAAAATACACTCGTAGAGGAAGTGACAGATTTTATGGAACTTCTACGCGATCTACCAAATAAACCAGGGGAGATCAAAATTGTAGGTCTTAGAAGTTACCAGAGAACAAAAAAGATTAGCAATTAATTTTCTTATTATATTTCCTGTTAATATAAAAGACATGGTGAAGAAAGTGTTCTAAAGGAATTTTTCCGATAAAGAAGTCGGTTATAATGGTGATAAGAAAGGAGTTCTCCCTTAACTACTAGATTCCTTTCTAGATGTTTATTTAAGACACAGAAGGAGTAAAAAAGGACATAGTCAGGGTATAGTTTGGAAGATCCTTACCTTGAAAGTGAATAGAGGGTAACCGTAAGTCTATAATTAATTTTCTTCATAGTAAATGTATTTGTGTCAAAACAAAAAAACTGTTTAGTAAAGAAAAACTAATGATGTTAAATACGTTCGACGTATGAACATTTGTTTTACCAATTAGAACAACAGACGAGACATGCGTCAGTACCATACCTTTATTACACACTCTCCAAGGGGAAAGTCTATGTGAAGAGACTTAAAGATCTCGTGTCTGTCACTTTTATTTCCCTTTTCTTTTACTTAATAAACGAAAGAACATACCATACTCATTGAAAATACATCTCGGTCACAAACTATAAATACGGTTTTAACACAGAGGGGAAGGTTGACACTATGTTGTTAATTGAGACGGTGGTACTCAGTACTCAGTACCTAACTACTGAACACAAAATTTCCGAAAGTACGTTCTTACTACTGAGAGAACCCACTACCACCTCTTTCGTCATTCAATACGAAAGGAAATGTAGAGATTTATAATTAGAACATTTGGACAAGGACAGAGAACTAAGATAGTTCTTAGTTTTAAGAGTTTTTACATGAACCTAAAGAGGAATCACGGTAACACGAATCTTTCTAAAACGAGTAATACAAGTAATTACTCTTGAGACTTTATATAATTACAAAAATTTTGTTACATATAGTATCGACCAGTGTAACTTACAATTTATGAATTTCTGTTTATACGTCGGTGTGAGTTCAGTATTATCTCAAATAAATTTAATTATTCACTAGTCGTTGTCCTTTGTTTTTTGATTTAGTCAATACTGAAAGTTTTCGTCTCTACCGAAAGGAGGGTATTGTTCAGACACCATGTAATAATAACTATAACAAGATTGTCAAAATGCTAAAGTTTCGTACTCTGGCTTGAGACGACAAGAACCGGTGTTTTACTGACGTTCCCGAGACTTATAATGAAAGAGTAAAGTATAAGTTTCGGTATTTCGTTAGTTCCTTCTAGAAACAGTCTCTTATTATATTTGAACAAAGTGCTAATGACCTTTCATTTGTAAGAAATACTAGTCAAGTCAAGTCAGTAAGTCAGTGTAACCTGAGAAACACTGCGGTACCTGACGTTGTGTGGTCCGAATGGACAGGTAGTGGTTGGGAGTCTCGAATGCGTTTGAGTCCAGGTAACTCAGTCACTACGGTAGGTTGGTAGAGTAGGAGACATTAGAGGAAAAGGAGGGTGGAAATTAGAAAGGGTCGTTGTCCCGGAAAAGGTTACTCAATCAAGAAACGTAGTCCATCGGTTTCACAACCCCAAAGTCGAAGTCGTAGTCAGGAAGGTTAAGTCCTGACTAAAGGAAATCCTACCTGACCAACTTAGAGGAACGTCAGGTTCTCTGAGAGTTCTCAGAAGAGGTCTCGGTGTCAAGTTTTCGTAGTTAAGAAACCACAAGTCGAAAGAAATTCCAGGTTGAGAGTTTAGGTATTTACTGATGACCTCTTTGGTGTCGAAACTGATCTACCTGGTAACAAATGTTTCATTACAGAGACGAAAAATTATACGATAGATCCAACCAGTCAAAAGTAAGGTTAGGGATTCTTTCCGTTACGGTCTTTTACGAGGTTGATGACGTGTTAACGTGAGTAGAGTGTGAGATCATTTCATTACGAATTTTAAGAGGTTCGGTCCGAAGTTGTTATGTACTTAGTACTTGAAGGTCTACAAGTTCGACCAAAATCTTTTCCGTCTCCTTGGTCTCTAGTTTAACGGTTGTAGGTGACCTAGTAACTTTTTCGTTCTCTCAAGGTCTTTTCGTAGATAAAGACAAAATAACTGATACGGTTTCGGAAACTGACACACCTAGTGTTATTTGACACCTTTTAAGACTTTCTCTACCCTTATGGTCTGGTGGACTAGACGGAGAACTCTTTAGACACACGGCCAGTCCTTCGTTCTCAATCTTGACCTGTACCTTGTTGTGAGACCAAGGTTTATCCTTTTCCTCATGTATTTTCGACATATAACAGTGAGACGAGTAAATTGAAGATACGTCTCATGTAGTACTCTTTACGACCCGACCTCCTTCGTGTTCGACCTTAGTTCTAACGGCCCTCTCCATAGTTATTGGAGTCTATACGTCTACTGTGGTGGGAATACCGTCTTTAGCTTTTTCTTGATTTCTTGGAGAACTACTTTCACTTTCTCCTTTCAGTTTTTCAACTGAATTTCGAGTTGTAAGTCTTTTCCTTCTAGTACCGTAGACCAGGATAGTCAAGTACCGTTTATCTACCCCTTTGACTTTTGTCACCGGTTGAAATAAAACCCCCCCGAGGTTTTAGTAACGTCTACTAATTTTCTACGAATGACGAACCTTTCAATACTGGTTGGATCCGTCGTCTCTACAATGAAACGGTTGTCTTCAGGTAGATCAGTTCCGATACCAAAAAGGTCATCAGTACATACCTACACTCTCAACCTGATACTTCTTTCGACTCGTGGTTTCTTAGGTACGAAAACTTAATACCACAACCTCTTCTGAGAACTCTCAGAGAACCTGACGTTCCTCTAGGTTAGTCAGGTAGGATTTCCTCCAGTCAGGACTCACAAGAAACCTTCTTGACTACAAACTTTGCGGTTATGAAACCGGTGGACTACACTTCTCGACTGAGTAGACTTTTCCGGGACTATGACCCTTTATAACTTCCACCTTCTTCCCCTGATGTCTCCTATTTTACCAACCTACCGTAGTGACTGAGTTACCTGTACTAAAACCCATTTGAGGCCCTCAACCACTACCTATCCCTCTGGACCACACGACGACAGGTACCCCAGTGTTTCTCAGTCTGTGCTGAATCACTGACTTGACTTGACTCCAACCAGTATCGAAAAGAAGGTTCCTCGTTCGTAGAAAATTAAAGTACCGACGTCAGTGGTAGACGTCACTGAAACCTCGGGGGGTTTTATTTCAGAAAGTGACAAAAGCAGTAAAGGGGTAGATAAACGGTACTTTACTACCCTGACCTACGATACTAGAGTCAAAAAACTTACAACTCAAAATTCGGTCGAAAAAGTGAGAAGAGAAAGTGAAAGTAGTTCTCCAAGAAATCAAGAAGCGAAAAACGTGGTCACGTTTAATCGATTTTCCGATTGTTATGTGTTTTTCCCAATTTTAGTCGAAACCCCTTTACTGTTTATGCAGAGACAGTACATATAGAAATATTCATACTAAAAATATGGTAGGAGTGAGGAATTGAGATTAAAGGAAAAAATAAAAATAAAAGACAAATTTTCAAAAGTACGTAAAAACATGAAACTTAGGTAGAAATAGGACGAAGTAAAGTACATTAAAATACTTGGTAGAATTCAGAAAGACCTACTCTATACGTAGAGACACGATACGATACGAATTAAACGTCAGTACAGGCTGAGAAAAAGTAGGATACCTGACATCGGACGATCCGAGGAGATAGGTACCCTTAAGAGGTTCGTCCTTATGACCTCACCCAACGGTACGGTAGGAGGTTACCTAGAAGAACTGGGTCCCTAGTTTGGGTGCAGAGGGTTCGACGTCCACCTAAGAAATGGTAAACTCGGTGATCCCTTTGGTTTGTTATGACCTTACCCATCGGGTAGGGAAGAGGTCCCCTATACGGGCTAGGTCCTTAGCTTGGCACCAGAGGACTAGAGATGCACATATGTATATACGTATCTTTTACTGGAACAAAGTCGATGAATAGACATTGTATAAAATATCTGTAAACAAACCTTTAGAAATAACTAAACTAAAGGGGTCTGTAAACTATTTTTAGAGGGACATTACGACCTCAGTTAAAATATTGTTGTTTGGTGTACCTAGTAAAATGTCAAATACTTGTCGTTTCTCGTCATAAGACAATTTTCATCGTTCCAAAAAGTTTACAACGAATATTTTACCAGAGTACTGTTCTTGTGAAACCAAAACAAAAGAAAGTAGGAACAAGTAACTAGGGTAACCTTAATAGTGACTTGGTACTCTAATGACTAGGTCCTATTTGTCGAGGAACGTAGTGATCTAGTATTAAGTCGTGTAAGGGCGAAAAAAGAGACGGGACGGTTTATCTACGAACTAAAACAACACAACACCACGAAAAACAACAACAACAACAAAACAAGAAAATACTAGTTTTGTCTCTGTCTGTTTCTTTCCTATTTTGTTTTGTAATCCTTCTATAGATAATAAAACGATAAAGTGATATTTTTATTTTCTTCATAAATTTCCTGATATTTTTAGGTGACTCACCCCACCCCACATCCCGTCCTTTTGATTCTGTGTATCAGTAATTGTTAGACCTTTTTTTTTAAGGTTTCTTGATTCACAATCACTCTTTATAACCAATCTTATGTCAACATGTCTTTTTATGTCTACAATCCATTGACTTAGTCATTTCTCTTTTACGATATTATTAACAATGTGGAGAATTATAAAGAACAAGAACAATTAAACAAACAAATCGATACTACTATTAAGATTTAATGAAATTACACAACCACGATTATAATGTCTTTAATTTCAGAAACTCTATGGAATCTAAGTAAGTGTGAATTAATATCCATAACAAAATTTCCCAGAACGTTTACAAGAAGTATCTTCCGTTACCGTGGGGTGAGGTCATGAGAACGAACCTTTTAGGGTACCTGTCTCCTTGGACCACCCGACGTTAGGTACCCCAGCGTTTCTCAGCCTGTGCTGATTCGCTGAAAGTGAAAAGTGAAAGTACGTAACCTCTTCCTTTAGCGTTGGGTGAGGTCACAAGAACGGACCTCTTAGGGTCCCTCCCCCTCGGACCACCCGACGGCAGATACCTCACCGTGTCTCAGTCTGTGCTGACTTCGTTGTATCGTCGTCGTCGTCGTTTACAAGAATCTAAATTTTACAATTATTGCATAAACAATTTTATATTAAATACAATGTAGATTTACTATTTCCGGTGATATTTTTAAGTCAAGTCAAGTCAAGTCAAGTCAAGTCAGCGAGTCAGCACAGACTGGGTAACACTGGGGTACTTAGCGTCGTGTGGTCCTTAGGGACAGGTAGTGGTTGAGGACCTCAAGTGAGTCTCAGTGTAGGTAACTCAGTCACTACGGTAGGTCGGTAGAGTAGGAGCCAGCAGGGGAAGAGGAGGACGGGGGTTAGGGAGAGTCGTAGTCTCAGGAAAGGTTACTCAGTTGAGAAGCGTACTACACCGGTTTCATGACCTCGAAGTCGAAGTCGTAGTAACGAAGGTTTCCTTAGGGTCCCGACTAGAGGAAGTCTTACCTGACCAACTTAGAGGAACGTCAAGTTCCCTGAGAGTTCTCAGAAGAGGTTGTGGTGTCAAGTTTTTGTAGTTAAGAAGCCACGAATCGAAAGAAGTGTCAGGTTGAGAGTGTAGGTATGTACTGGTGTCCTTTTTGGTATCGGAACTGATCTGTCTGTAATCAACCGTTTCATTACAGAGACGAAAAGTTATATGATAGATCCAACCAGTATTGAAAAGAAGGTTCCTCATTCGCAGAAAATTAAAGTACCGACGTCAGTGGTAGACGTCACTAAAACCTCGGGGGTTTTTATTTCAGACTGTGACAAAGATGACAAAGGGGTAGATAAAGGGTACTTCACTACCCTGGTCTACGGTACTAGAAGCAAAAGACTTACAACTCGAAATTCGGTTGAAAAAGCGAGAGGAGAAAGTGAAAGTAGTTCTCCGAAAAATCGAGGAGAAGTGAAAGACGGTATTCTCACCACAGTAGACGTATAGACTCCAATAACTACAAAGAGGGTCGTTAGAACTAAGGTCGAACACAAAGAAGGTTAGGTCGCAAAGAGTACTACATGAGACGTATCTTCAATTTATTCGTCCCACTGTTATATGTCGGAACTACATGAGGAAAAGCATAAGTCTTGGTCAAACAACAAGGTACAGGTCAAGATTGACAACGAAGGACTGGACGTATGTCTAAAGAGTTCTCCGTCCAGTCCACGAGAACATAAGGGTAGAGAAAGTCTTAAAAGGTGTCAAATAACACTAGGTGTGTCAGTTTCCGAAACCGTATCAGTTATCTCGTCTTTATCTACAAAAAGACCTTGAGAGAACGAAAAAACTACTAGGTCGCCTACAACCGTTAAACTAGAGACCAAGGAGACGGAAAATATTTTGGTCGAACTTGTAGTCCCTCAAGTGCCAAGTGTATAACGACTTCGGACTGTTCGTGAACATCTCTTATATTTTTTTTAATTTGTTAGTACATAGTCTAACTATACTTTTATAAAAAAAGATAAAAATGAAGTTTTAGTACAACAATGATCTTAACAAAAGTAATTTCATCCACTTTATGAGTCTTTATAGAATTGTGACACGACATGAAATACTGTTAAATCATTGCATTGTAGATTATTATAAACTTTGATAGATAAACATATATTTTATATCATTATAATTAAAAAAAGACTATTGTGTTAAACTTATAGGTATAAGTACATCTCTTGACATATGAATTCGTCTCTACACTTTTATAGAACCCAAATAGTTATTCTATGTAAAAGGGATATACTAGAACACTCATATAACTTTTTGATAGTAGATGAAAACACCCCCTCTTCACTTAAGTGGTCTGTAATGATTCATCACCGTTTCTCGGTAGGAAAATTCTACGTAAACTCAAGACCTTTATAGGGTCAGGAACCATAGATTTCACACCCCCTACACTAATCTGACAATTTTGAGAATGTGTATTTTAACTTACCTGTAAAAAACCTCTACCTGTTTTGAAACTAACACTTTCGTAAACTTGTCTTCGAGGAAGGTTCTCCATCGAATTTACTTAAAATTTCTATAAAGACGGAAATAATTTCCACACGATGTTAAGATAGAAGAGGTTAAACAAGACCTTCATCCCATCACTCTTACGTCGAAGTTTCACTGGACCTTTTATTAAAATTTTCTTTACGAGAGGTTGACAAAAGTATTCACTGTCGCTTCAAAATTTGTAAGATTTACTGGATGGTCACACTGTCAAAGCTTCCGTTGCGAACACATAGAACTAAAGATTAACTCTATGGATTGTAGGCGACCTAGTACGTTTTTCGTTCTCTCAAGGTCTTTTTGTAGATAAAGACGAAATAACTGATACGGTTTCGGAAACTGACACACCTAGTGTTATTTGACACCTTTTAGGACTTTCTCTACCCTTATGGTCTCGTGGACTGGACGAAGAACTCTTTAGACAGACGTCCGGTCCTTCGTTGTCAATCTTGACCTGTACCTTGTTGTCTGACCAAGGTTTATGTTTTTCCTCATGTAGTTCCGACATATAACAGTGGGACGAATAAATTGAAGATACGTCTCATGTAGTACTCTTTGAGACCTGACCTTCTTTGTGTTCGACCTTAGTTCTAACGACCCTCTTTATGGTTATTGGAGTCTATACGTCTACTGTGGTGAGAATACCGTCTTTCACTTCTCCTCGATTTTTCGGAGAACTACTTCCATTTTCTCCTCTCACTTTTTCAACCGAATTTCGAGTTGTAAGTCTTTTGCTTCTAGTACCGTAGACCAGGGTAGTGAAGTACCCTTTATCTACCCCTTTGTCACCTTTGTCACAGTCTGAAATAAAACCCCCCGAGGTTTTAGTGACGTCTACCACTAACATCGGTACTTTAATTTTCTGAGAATGAGGAACCTTCTTTTCAATACTGGTTAGATCTATCGTATTAAGTTTTCATCTCTGTAATGAAACGGTTGATTCCAGGCAGATCAGTTCCGATACCAAAAAGGACACCAGTACGTACCTACACTCTCAACCTGACACTTCTTTCGATTCGTGGCCTCTTAACTACGAAAACTTCACACCACAACCTCTTCTGAGAACTCTCAGGGAACCTGACGTTCCTCTATGTTGGTCAGGTAAGATTTCCTCTAGTCGGGACCCTAAAGAAACCTTCGTTACTACGATTTCGACTTTGAGGTCATGAAACCGGTGGAGTACGCTTCTCGACTGAGTAACCTCTTCTGAAACTACGACCCTCCCTAACCCCCGTCCTCGTCTTCCCCTGCTGGCTCCTACTCTACCGACCTACCGTAGTGACTGAGCTACCTGCGCTCAGACTCACTTGAGACCCTCAACCACCACCTGTCCTCCGGACCACACGACGCTAAGTACCCCAGTGTTTCTCAACCTGTGCTGACTCGCTGACTTGACTTGACTTGACTTGATTTGATTTAAATTGTTTTTTAAATTTTATCAAAATGTTCCTTGACCAGGTAACCCAATTCGGTATAGTCAATAAGTTTTTATACAGTAGAGGTGATATCACACTCTCACTCCTCTGAGGTCCGAGTAAACCCGTCCCTCCCCGAAACACCTCTCGTAAAGACACGACTAAGACCGCCAAAAGGTCTCCAAGACATCAGAGGAACCGAACAGACGACTGACTACACTCCGAAAGGTCTCGGAGAAACGAGAGTAGGTACCAAGTGAAAGACCTAATGAACCTTTGACTAAGTATACGTCTCGACAGGTAATGAAAGAATCTTCTCTTCGTGTTTTGAAACAAGGAAGGAAAGTTATAGAAGAGATAAAAGAAATGAAAATCATAATTTTTTCTTTTCTAGACAGAGATACTTTCACTTTCACGATCATAGATAGTAGACTGAGAAACACTGAGGTACCCGACATCGGACGGTCCAAAGAGACAAGTACCTTAAGAAGTTCGTTCTTATGACCTCACCCATCAGTAAGGGAAGACAGAGATATCAAAACAGAAAATTAGATAATAATAATAACAATGATAATAGTAATAAAACTTTGAGTAAGAGATAGACAGGTAGTTCTAAGAAAACGAGTCAAGTTAGACCTGATATAGAATTTTCCAGGTTGAATCATAAAAGATAATTTACGATTTTATTTAGGATAATTTACGATTTTATTTATTGTATTTACGATAAAATACAAATGTATATATTGTGTTGTACGAACGACGACGACGACGACGATTCAGCGAAGTCAGTACAGGCTGAGACACGTTGGGGTATCTGTTGTCGGGTGGTCCGAAGGGGAAGGGACCCTAAGAGGTCCGTTCTTGTGACCTCACCCAACGGTACAGGAAGAGGTTACGTACTTTCACTTTTCACTTTCACTTCAGCGAGTCAGGACAGCCTGAGAAACACTGGGGTACCTGACGTCGGATGGTCCGAGGAGGTAGGTACCCGAAAAGGTCCGTTTTCATGACCTCACCCCACGGTAACGGAAGAGGCTTGTGTTGTACGAATCTATATAAAATTATGACATTGGTATTAAGGACAGAAATGGAAACATATATGACAGAACTATACTTCCTCAGAAAGAAACTAAACCAGACTCCATCTTTTTTTTATCTATTAAAACTTATCTTCTTCACTTCAATCATTTAAGAATTATTTGAAAACAGTGAGAGTTGTGTTCATTCAAGTTTCTTCGTATTGAAGTACTTGTTCTAGTCCTTACTACCAACGTAAACAACTCTTTTAGTGAGTCAAACCAAATATACAAACATATAGAGACATAGTGATACTTATATGTAAGACTTCGTAATATTTGTACAAAAGAGTAAAAATATTATATCTATGTTTTTACTGGAGTAATGAAGTTCTCATGATACTTATAACAAGTACCAGTAAAACTAATTGAGGACACTCTGAAGACATTTGATTTACGACTTTTTTATTATACGAGTTTGAGTATTAGTAAAAAATCTACCATCAATAATGACTCCGTCTAGGACGGTAAACAAAAGGTTAAGTCATCTGTCCCTTACTATAAGTGACAACGAACAATGTGTTTCAGATAAACGTGTTTCTTTTATGAGTCTAAATGATTGTCGTCAAGACAGTTCCATAACACACATTAAACCGGAAATAAAAGAAATTAGTTTAAAGAGAAACATAATATACCGAGGTGAAACGTTAGAACTCAGATACTTACTTCTATTTGTTCTCTCGTACTAGATGCAAATCTTCTCAAGGGAGAAACATTAGTATGAAAGACTCTCGTTTTATAAGGGGTCGACGTACGACGATGTCTTTCATTAATTTAAATTATCATCGACGGGAATTAAATACCCGTGTTTCCCTTTATTAGTATAAGTTTTATTTTCTCTGTCGAAACTTTACTTATGTACCCCGTGACATCGGACAACAGTCATTTTCGTCGAGAACGTCGGTAAGTTTTCCTACCATAATCTCCATAACAAAAAGAAATAAAGACAGGTAAACAGGAAAATTTCCTTTTCATTAAAGAAACAACTTTTATAGTGACTGGAAGACTACTCTTGAAAAGAGATAAGAATTTACCGACATAGTTTCAAAACTATGGTACAAAAAAGAAAATTTCCTAAAGGAGTCGGAGACGAAACCGTGAGGGTAGACGAGGTTTTATTTCGTGACTTTTCTCTATAATTAAACGGTTAATCTTAGATTACTCTATAACTAAAAGTAACCTAAAGTACACCTATTAAATTCAGAGTTTTAGTTCTTTTTCTACAAGGATAATTTAGTAAGATCTACTGACACTATTAAACGTTTCAGTACCTACGTAATATATGATACAAATCAATCTTCTTTTTAAATTTAATTTTTATTTAATACATTTACTATATTTAATTAAAGACTTTTTTAGATTAGACGTCTGAACAAAAGTTTTTGTTTTTTAATAGAAGTTCTTTCGTTATCAAATATGTTACATTCTGTAATCTATGTGAGAAATCCATCATTGTACAAAACGTCTTACCTTACTATTACCTTAGTCCTGTACACTAAGATTCGCCTATATTGTATGGAATAAATAGGATGTCACTACGACTTGACCAGAGTATTATTTTTTAGGTCCTCTAATAGATCATTCACCTGAATTTCGTTGTATTATTATCTGTGTTAAAATAAAGATAAATGAATTTGAACCGATTGAAATAAGGGTTCGATCAAGTTTGAGACTTCTTCGAATATAATTAATAAAAGGTAAAACATAAGAAAAGTTATTGTTCGGACAAAGTAAAAAATTTTAAGTATAAAAAAAGAAACCTTATAAAAGGATTTTATAGTTAGATTTAAAAGATTTACTTTTACTTTAACTGAATCCAATCTAATAGTAGTCTTTGACTGTTAAGTATATTTGACAAATAATTATAAAAATAAGATACCGTGGAATCCCTAATCATGTCTAACTTGTTATCGTTGGTGTATCTTTGGTGAGTCATTAATAATCAATATTAATAATGAATAAACTGATAATTCATTAACTTTACATTCCACTTTATAACTAAATTTGTGACTATTTTTTATTAAACGACTTTTGAAATGAAACACTTTTAACGACGCAATCGTCGACTCCTCTATGTCTGTTCTAAACAAGTATTTCTAAAATGTAGGATTTTCCGTTTTAACCTATACGTAATATATATTATATATACATATATTTTATATAAAGATACAACATAAAAATATGTATTTGTATATGTATGTATACATATACATTGTGAAATATTAACTAACTATCCAGTTGTTCCGTCTCTCATTATTCAAGTTACTCTGTTTCGTTAATTTTCACATCTTTTACTCTAAAGAATTACATTTCAGTACTGAATTACTACAAAGTTAAAGTCTTTAATAAAACCGTAAGTAGAAACCAGGAAGATGGGACACTTGATAATATTTAGGGGATCATTCAATACATTGTCTATATAAGAGTCAAATGTTATAAACGTGACTCATCCTTTCCTGATGTATTCCGACATATAACAGTGAGACGAATAAATTGAATACACGTCTCATGTAGTACTCTTTACGACCCGACCTCCTTCGTGTTCGACCTTAGTTCTAACGGCCCTCTCCATAGTTATTGGAGTCTATACGTCTACTGTGGTTGGAATTCCGTCTTTAGCTTCTTCTTGATTTCTTGGAGAACTACTTTCACTTTCTCCTCTCACTTTTTCAACCGAATTTCGAGTTGTAAGTCCTTTGCCTCTAGTACCGTAGACCAGGGTAGTAAAGTACCGTTTATCTACCCCTTTGTTACCTTTGTTACTCTCTCAAAGGAAATCCCCCGAGTTTTAGTGACGTCTACCACTGACGTCGGTACTTTAATTTTCTGCAAACGAGGAACCTTGTTTTCGATACTACTTGGATCCGTCGTATAATTTTTCGTCTCTGTAATGAAACGGTTGTTTCCAGATAGATCAATTTCGGTACCAAAAAGGTCATCAGTACATACCTACACTCTCAAACTTTTCTTTCGACTCGTGGTTTCTTAACTACGAAAACTTGACACCGCAACCTCTTCTGAGAACTCTCAGAGAACCTGTCGTTTCTCTAGGTTGGTCAGGTAGGATTTCCTTTAGTCAGGACTTATAAGTAACCTTCCTGACTACGACTTAGACTTTGAGATTATAAAACAGGTAGACTACACTTCTTGACTGAGTAACCTTTTGTGGGACTATGACCCTTTCTAACTTTCGTCCTCCTCTTCCACTACTGTCTTCTACTCTACCAACCTACCGTAGTGGTTGAGATACCTGTACTCAAAATCGTTCGAGGTCCTCAACCACTACCTGTCCCTTCGGACCATACAACGTCAGGTACCCCAGCGTTTCTCATCCTATATTGACTCACTGACTTGACTCACTAATACGAATTTAGTTATTTTTATAACTACAATTTTTATCCAGTTAAAAAGTTCAATATAATTATACGTCCTTTTTCTAAAAAGAACGTTATAATAAATCATTCTAATAAATATGAGTATCTATTAATTTCTAGATAAATTCTTCAGATGATAAAGAATAACGACATCACGATCTTTTATATAAAAATAGAAGATAGTATTCGAGTAAATAATAATTACTCTTCTTTACTCCTGTATACTTTAGTATTATGGACAATATATTCTGGTTTTATAATCACTGACAACAAGTGAGGGATTCAGTACGGGCTGAAAAACGTCAGAGTACCTGATGTGTCGTACGGTCCGAAGGGACAGGAAGTGATAGAGGGTCTCAAACGAGTTTCAGTACAGACAACTCAACCACTCTAGTCACCTTTCCTGGTTGATTATACGTATAAGTTTATTAAATTGAATATGTGTAAACCCCCGATGGAGAAACGATTCGGACTATTCATTGACCATTCATGAAAATATAAAGATGTATTCGTGTGAAAAGTTTCGTCACTATAGGAAAATACATCATTGACATTAGATCGGTATTTATTTCATTTGATGTGTAAAGGATATTTTAAAGTTTCACTTCTATATACGAATGTTTAAACTTCACAGGGTGACTCTAAGAAAATACTTGTATCCGTTAAATAATGTGTCACTTCCACTAGTAAAATTCTTTCTTTGATGAGACGACTACGTAAAAAAATACTATAACGGGTCTTACGGAATGTTGGACATTACTTCAAGTAATAAAGACTTTCAGGAATTTAAGTCTTATCAAATATCGAAACATTTCAGTTAAATAATATGTTGTTTCTTTTATAAGTTAACACATAAACATAGAAAATATGACTTTTAAAAAGGAATCATTTTACCTTAAAGAAGTTCCTTATATGTTATATGGAATATTTCTTTCGATCTACCTTCGTAAAATTTCGAGAGTCTATTATATAATGGATATAAAATAAAATTTTACGAAATAAGGTTCGTTTATATGACAGGACTTTACATGGTAGTTACATCTTATCTCTTTAATGTTCATACAAACCTGACGGACAAAAATCTTTTTCTTTATTTTCTTAACGAAAGTGAATAATCCCTGTATGAAGTAGTGACTGTCATAAATAAATCATATCACCATGACTTAACGACTCTAAACACTACTCCTGTCTTACAAAGTAAAACGTGAAAAGTAAGATTCAAGAACCCGAAGGGCCCACCGGGTCACCATTTTTTAGACGGCCGGTTAAGTCTTCGGTGTCTTTTACGTCCAAACTAACTAGGGACCCACCTCTTCTAGGGGACCTCCTCCTTACCGTTGGTTGAGGTCGTTAGAACCGACCTGTCTCCTCGGACCGGCAGACCAGGTACCCCAACACTTTTCAACCTGTGTTGACTTGTGCACGCGTGTGTGTGTGTGTGTTTGTGTGTGTGTGTGTAGAAATAACTTCAACATTTGAAAGAGGTATCTCTAGTACACGAGTAGAAAAAGTTTACCGGACTATAATACTATAAAGGATGACAAGTTACTTCCGTCTAAAAATTATAATCTTCTCTTTTATATTATCTCACACAATCTTATAAGAATTATAAAATGAATGAGAACTGGCTGATCCGTATTCTTATAAAGAGATACTTTCTGTATGTTTTAAATAATAGAGACACAAGTCAGTATTAAACTCATAAGTTCAAGATTTGTTAAATCTCTTCTATCGTATACATTTCTTACTTCTAAAAACAGAAAAATTGACCCAAAATTTTAGGTTATTGATTGACCATAAAGTCACTAGGGTTTCAACTATACGGGTTATTTTGTCTCTCATTCTAAAGGGTTTATTTCCAGAAAGACAACTATTTAAAACAGGTCGAAAATAAATTTCCCTTATCAATATTTAAAACAACCAAAAAAGAGACGGGTCAAAATTCTCAACGGAAAAAGCCAAAATAGATAATAACATACACACACATACACGAGAAAGGATTTGTCACGGTCGTAAACGTCACTGACGTAAACGGTATATACCAAAGGATTCCTAGCTTAACGATACACAGTTCACTTTAACTCACTCAAACATGTATTTATAAGGGAATTTGCGCGAATGTTGTACTCATGTGTAAAACTATTAATTCCTTTCTAAAGAAAAGTATGTTTGTTTAAGGTAGGAGGGCACACACTATACACTTGTTACGCATGTATTAATAGTAGTGTTAGAGTACAGGATTTGTGTCATGGGACCATTTTATATAAAATTGAGAGTTGAGACCTACTCATGTTTCGGTCGAAATCTTGAGACTAGGATATCACTGGTTTTTCTTTCTTTCTACACGTAAAATTTAGTCTACAAAACTTACTCTCGTCTGTAGAAGAGAGGTTAAAATTTGATTTGCTGTCTCCCCTCTTATTAGTTTATTTACTTCTTTATTTGATAAAAGTGTCCGACCTTTCACGTTAATAGAATTATATATCTAAGGATGATTAAACAAACTAAATAAACCATTACATTGAGGTTAGTGAAACACATCCTTAGAACTCCATTAAGATTTTAAGTATATCTTTACGTTTCCTAGATCTTCTCGTATTAGTCAAATTTTTATTTCCTATTTCAAACTCTTGAATCCGATAGACTATAGTTCTCAATAATACTTAGTTAGTTATTAGTTTTATTAGAAAATAACCACAATTTTATTCATATATCTATTCTCCTTGTCTTAGTTCTCAGGTCTTTATTAGGGGAAGGGGAGGGGGGTGTGTGTGTGTGTCAATAAAAATGGTTTCCCCTTTACCATTTTAAAGTTGAAGTTAGGAGTGTAGTATGGTACGACGACGACGACGATTCAGTGAAGTCAGCACAGGCTGAGACACGCTGGGGTCTCTGACGTCGGGTGGTCCGAGGGGGCAGGGACCCTAAGAGATCCGTTCTTGTGACCTCACCCAACGGTAAAGGAAGAGGTCACGTATTTTCACTTTTCACTTTCACTTCAGCGAGTCAGTACAGGCTGAGGATCGTTGGGGTACCTGACGTCGGGTGATCCGAGAAGACAGGTACCCTAAATGGTCCGTTCTCATGACCTCATGGTATGAGTCACAAATTGAATTTTGTCGAGTATCTACGTTCGTGTTTTAGTTTGTGACGTTTTAAGATCTTATATTATAAGAACTGAAATCCCATCCGTTTTTAAAGGATCAGTGCTGTCTTTTAGTGATTGGTACTTTCTCTTTATTTTACCATTTAACCCAATCTTTTTACGGTTCATTACGTCTTACATACCTCGTTTACTCTGAGATTATATCACTAATCTGAGACACACTGGGGTACCTGACATCGAGTGGTCCTTAATTAAGGCACCTGACAGGTACCTTAATGAAGAGGTCCGTTCTTATGACCTCACCCAACGGTAAAGGAAGAGGTCCCCTTAGTAGGACTGGGTCCCTAACTTGGGTCCAAAGGGCGTAGCGTCCGTTGGAGAACTTACTGACTCGGTCGTCCTTTCGGTTATATGACTATTTTTTCATATTTTATCATATGAACGAAACCTTTCTAAATTATGAAAGAACTTTTTAATTCGTATGCAAATAGTACCATAGGTCGTATAGGTAAGGACTCATACCCGGGTTCTCTTTATTTTTGTCTACAGGTGTTTTATAACACATGTATCAGTGTAGCCGAAATAAGGGTCATTAATTTTTGACCTTTGTTTGTTTTATCGATTGTTCTCCACTTGTCGATTCGTTTACACTATAAAAGTATGTTGTCTTAAGAGGGGACGTTATTGTTATCACCTACTTGATAACTGGTGTTTTATTTTACTTACTTAACGTTTTCGTATACGATACACTTCCTTCAGTCCGTATTTTTTTCACATAGAATTCACGAAACAAAATATACTTTAACAAACTCGTACGTATTAATTACAGGTCACTCTCTCTGGCCACTCTCTAGTGGTCAATGGTCTCTGTTGATCCATAGGTCTCCTTTTTTATTTAGAACTAAGGATACCGTATAGTATATGTTTTGAGTCACGATCTTCCTAAAATTTGGGTTTAGACTTTCTCATTTACTAGTTTGAAAACCTTTTATTGTGTTTTCTTGTCTAGGAACCCTATCTTTTTATAAAATAGTCGTAATATATTATTCGATGTATATTTCTTTTTATAACTAATTTACCGAACGTAACTTTAATTCTGAAAAGGAATTTTCAGTGGGAATTTTCTTTACTTTGATGTATAAACATGTGTCATAGACTATATGTATGGTTGTTTATCCAAAGATTTTATATTTTCTAAAGGATATGGAACTTCTTTCTTTATGTATTTTTTCCTACTCGTTCGTTTTCTGAACTTTAGGTAAGAGGTCACTAAAAAAAAAAATTTCTTTTCATCGAGTTGTAATAATCAGTAGTCCCTTTTCTTTTAATTCTGGTATTACTCTGTTAGGATGTATGAAGATGTTACGACTACATATTTAATTATTTTGGTGAAACTTTTTAATACACCGTCAAAGATGATTTAGAACGAATTATACGTGTTGTAGGATACTATAAAATGAGGATCCTTATATGAGTCGTTTTGACATATATATACACATGGTTTTGTATAATATAAGTTTATATTATTATTATAAACTTTATATAAATGATCGGTTTTAGACCTCTTTTTGATATATGAAGAGTCTGACCGATTTACTAAAGTATTAATACGTTACTTTTTGATACATCGTTATTTTTACTTGTGTGATGACGATGAGTACTATAGTGTGTACAGAGTGTCTATGTTGCAACTTCTTTCATTCGGTCTCATCCTTTGTTCTAACAACTCAAGGTAAAGATGTTTCCGTTTTGGTTAGATGTCACTGTCTTCAGTCTTACTGTTTACGAGACCACCCATTATGGACCTCCTCTTGTGTCTTTACAAAGACTTCACGATAAAAAAAAAAAAATAGTCTCACCTCTATTGGTCCTACGTTTTTATACATGTTTGGGAAACGTAAACATGTTTGAGACACGTAAAAAGAAATATATGTGAGTATGAAGTTACTTTTAACAAATGAATTTTTACCTTCTCTGAACACGAGGATATTTCAGTCAAATCGTAACTCTTTAATTATAGACCCAAGCCAAGTCAAGTCAGTAAGTCAGCCCAGGCTACGAAACGTTGGGGTACTTGGCGTCGTACGGTCCGGAGGGACAGGTTGTGGTTGAGGACCTCAGGTGGGTTTAGGTACAGGTGACTCAGTCCCTACGGTGGGTAGAGAACCGTATGACACGTGGATGACTGGACCCCCCAAGTAGAAAGTCACAGGATAGAAAAACGGAAAAGTATGACAAGTACCCTAAGAGTTCCGTTCTTATGACTTCACCAAACGGTAAGGGAAGAGGTCTCCTGGTGTAAGACAGGAAGAGGTGACTCTGGGTAGGTAGATCCCACCGGGGTGTACCGTAGACTCAATCACCCGAAACTTTTCTTTACAACGTACCATAAAAAGAAAATTAGAGGGGGTTTAATCAGAAAAACACTATTTTTTATAGTAAAAATTTACTGAGTCGACGTAAAACGGTGAAGAGTAGTAATCTATGTGTTTAAATAAAGAACGTTAACATAGTATAATACACAGTACGATGAACTGATAAATTTTTAGATTGACCTCGTAAAAATAATGGATTCTTAAATACTAATTAGATAAGGTAATCTCTTATATATTAGAGTCTAATCATTCATTTTGGTACCAAAATAGGTACAAAAGAACTTTAAGACAATAATTAATTATGACTTCAACGGTTTGTTATAAACTCAATAACTTTTACAAAGGATGTAACTTTATCGTGTCACTTACAGTTTTAAACGATATTTAAAAAAATGGAATTTTTAGGGATATATTCAAAAGTAAACAAATAAACAAATTACTTTTCTTTATCGGACGACCCCTATAAAAGTTTATCTTGTTAAACCTCCAAATAGGACTGATACATGTTCAAAGCCAAATTTTTTAGTTTAATCATGTAAAGTTTTATCCGGTTATCGAAAGAAGTGAAGGATTTTTCACGGTTACGGTTGGACCAACAGTCTCTGGATACAAACAACGTAACAAAAGGATGATAGTCCGACTTGTTTGATAAATTTTACATCAAATCAAATCAGCGAGTCAGCACAGGCTGAGAAACGTTGGGGTACTTGACGTCGTACGGTCTGGAGGGACAGGTAGTGGTTGAGGACCTCAGGTGGGTTTGGGTACAGGTAACTCACTTCGGTAGGTCGGTAGAGTAGGAGACAGTAGGGGAAGAGGAGGACGGGAGTTAGAAAGGGTCGTAGTCCTAGAAAAGGTTACTCAGTCGAGAAGTGTAGTCCACCGGCTTCATAACCTCAAAGTTGAAGTTGTAGTCAAGAAGGTGACTTGTGGATCCTGACTGGAGGAAATCCTATCTGACCAACCTAGAGGAACGTCATGTTCCCTGAGAGTTCTCAGAAGAGGTTGTGGTATCAAGTTTTCGTAGTTAAGAAACCGCGAGTCGAAAGAAGTGTCAGGTTGAGAGTGTAGGTATGTTCTGGTGACCTTTTTGGTATCGGAACTGATCTACCTGGAAACAACTGTTTATTACAGAGACAAAAAGTTATACTACGGATCCAACCAGTATTGAAAGGAAGGTCCCTCATTCACAACCAATTAAAGTACCGACGTAAGTGGTATACGTCACTAAAACCTCGGGGGTTTAATTTCGGACTGTGACAAAGGGGTAGATAAACGGTACTTCACTTCTCTGACCTATAACACTAGAATCAAAAAACTTACAACTCGAAATTCGGTTGAAAAAGTAAGAGGAGAAAGTGAAAGTAGTTCTTCGAGAAATCAAGGAGAAGTGAAAGACGATATTCCCACCACAGTAGACGTATAGACTCCAATCACGATAAAGAGGACTGTCAGAATTAAGGTCGAACACGAAGGAAGTCAGGTCCCAAAGAGTGCTACATCAGACGTATTTTCAATTTATTCGTCTCACTGTTATATGTCGGAACTGTGTGAGGAAAAGGATAAACCTTGGTCAGACAACAAGGTGCAAGCCAAGATTGACAACGAAGGACTGGACGTATATCCAAAGAGTTCTCCGTCCAGTCCACCAGACCATAAGGGTAGAGAAAGTCTTAAAAGGTGTCAAAGAACACTAGGTGTGTCAGTTTCCGAAACCGTATCAGTTATTTCGTCTTTATCTACAAAAAGTCCCTGAGAGAAAAAGTTACTAGGTCGCCTATAACCGTTAAATTAGAGACCGAGGAGACGGAAAAGATTTTAGTCGAATTTGTAGACCTTCAAGTCCCAAGTGCATGACGACTTCGGACCGAACCTCTTACAACTCGTAATGAAATGATCGTACACTCTACTCACGTTAACACACCATTAAACTCGTAAGAAACCGTAACGGAAAGAAACTCTAACCTTACTTTTGACTGGAAAAGGTCAGGACACCGGTGACGACTCAAAAGGTTTGAACGACCGTATAACTTACGTCGTGAAAGTGTCGTGGTAGGAAGTCCTAAACTTTATCGAGGTGACCTTAAGGTAGTGGAGGTGATCGAAACAAGAATCACTACGAAGGATTCCGGGTGAACTGAAGTGTAAGGCCCTACAGATAGTGATCCACTCACCAGTGCGGTAGTACTAATAGACCCAGCACTTCTAGAAAAAACACGTCAAGAAGAAATATAAGAAGGTTGGAGAAGAATTATAGAAGACGAAGATAATCAATCCACGGATGGTAAAGACCATAGTAAGTATTTTCCATACTATCATCTCTTTACAGAATCTTCTTAGGTCGTATCCCATAGTCTTGAGAGTACGGTGAATAACCTATTTTTCCCTTCATTCTTTCAAAAGGACCAAATGAACCCCAATCAAAAGTGTTTCCGAAGGACCCTACCCCGAACACCATTTCTTGGGTGGACGGTTACGTCCTCTACATTCTCTGTTCCCAAGGTAGGGACCCAACCCTTCTAAGGAACTTCTCCTTTACCGTTGGGTGAGGTCATAAAAACGGACTTCTTAGGGTACCTGTTTCCTCGGACCGTCCGATGTCAGGTACCCCAGTGTCTCTCAGTCCGTACTGACTTCTCTAAATCGTACGAAGTCAAAATTGTTTTATCAACGTGGAGAGTCAAGTACCCGAAAGGAACACCAAGTCGACCATTTCTTAGGTACACGTTATACCCTCTGGACCCAAGCTAGGGACCCAACCCTTCTAGGGGACCTCTTCCCTTTCCGATGGCTGAGGTCACAAGACCGGACCTCTTAAGGTACCTGACATTCAGTTACGCCAACGTTTCTCAGTCTGTACTGACTCGTTGAAAGTGAAATGAGTCGAGTATGAAACATATAAAGTATTATTTCATTTCCAGTCTAATGATTTTATACTCTTGTATGTCATGTGTTACCGGACAAAGATACATTTCCCGTAAGATCTGCGAAAATTGAAAAATTTTTTACACAAATACGAATATGGAGACGTAGATGGGGTGGAACCGTTAGTGTCGAAGTCCCGGTTGAGAGACACCGTCATTAAGAATCAAAGATAGACTTCTAATAAACGAAAAAGGTCAATCACACACTATTCCTTTTCGGCTAAGTAGTACATTTTAATAGACTATAAACGGTAAAGGACAGTGATAACGATAAATATCTTAGGTGTCTTCTCACTATGAAAGAGAACCACACAACATCTCTAGAACGGCAGTAAAACAAGTAAATGGACTCGTAAAATATTACTCAGATAGAAAAGGTAGGATTATACGTATTTTAAGGATTACTTGTTTTTCCTAGTAAAAGGAGTAGAGTTATAGGAGACGTGCACAAACTGTACAGGACGTGTTAGTCAATACAGTGACACCAATATAAGACAGAATCAGATCGATACGATGGTCCTTTGGTATGTTTTCTTTAGTACTATTATATTTAGTGTTTGTATTTTAGTTCTTGTTACAGAAGGTCTGTAAAACCCTATGATTTTACTAATCTTTTCCTAACATAAAGGAAATATTTTTCCAACCCCGCTTAACTTATTCTCAAATGATGGACTACTAAATAAATGTAGAATAGATTAAGTTGAATTGTTCAGAGACACTCCATCGTTAAGTATTAAACGTAGTAGAACTTCTTTTGTGGTCTGAAAGGCTGTCAGTAGGTCAAACTTTTACCACTCTGACCCCCAACTTTGATATCGGGGAACAGTTTTTAAGGGGTGAAAAACGGAACCTTCTTCGACGTTGTATTTTATAGAAATACCCCTTCCTTAGTGTTTGAACATATTTCCTATCATAGAGGATTTATCCACCTAAGAAGATTCCCTACCTTTATTTATGTAAAAATAACTTCTACGTTAAGTACGTCATAAATCTTCGACCTACTTTATTAAATAGAGGTCGTTTGACCTCTCTAATTTCTCAGACTTCTCGATCTAGTAGGAAGTTCAGTGACTTTTACTCTCGTGGATTGGTGGTTTTTTTTTTTTTTCTAGTTACAACCAAGTAGTCAAATAAAGGAATTCTTGTGGTACTAGAAAGAATGTAGACTGGAAATACATCCTTCAAGACATTAGTCAGGATGTGGATGAGAAAGAAGTTTAAGTAGAACCTCCCTGAAGGGACCACCAGGTCACCGATTCTGAGTTAATGTTCCCCGGACCCAAGTTAGGGACCGTTCCCTCGATTTAGAACGTACGGAGTTTGTTCTGGACCACGTCGGTTTATTTATTTATTTATAAAAAATTTTAAGTAGTACCTCTACAAAGGTGTATGTATACATAACGGATTAGGAGAGTTATGGGACATTTCAACCATAATAATAGAGTCAAAAGGTCTACTTATTTTATTCTGGAGTAACAATGTCTACCTCTTTATGTAAAAAACACTATCACGGTTCTTCGTTTCTGGATTAATTACTTGATAATTTTTGTTAGAAATTTAAAGGTTGGACCTACAAACACTTTTCAAATCTATAAAACAACTCAAAGAAAGAGAGATCCTCTGGGCGGAGGTCATGAGAACGGACCTTTTAGATGGATGACACAAACTCTTTTAATGATTTAATACCGTATTCTTTACTATGAAAAATGATTTTTGGTTACTCGGGAAAACGTCTTTTTATAAATGGACGTTTAAAATCAAAAACGAACATTTTCGAAAATCATCATTAAACGTAAAAAGAGTGGTGATCTCATTAGTCTTTAAACAAGGAGTAATTTACAAGTGACCTAGTTCTCGTTAATTTTAACATATTTATGAACTATTTTTTTTAGATTACGTGTCGTTGGAGTTTGTACTTCAAGTTTATGCATAGTTGACAACTACACCAACTCTTTCGTTAATCAAGACAAAGAGACGACCAATTGGTTGGAGTTTTTTACAACGTTGTGGGTCTCTTCGTGCAGTTATCAATTCTTACACATGAAAGAAGAGGACTTAAGTTTAGATTGGTGTTAAAAGACCGAGACAACAGAGTTAGTCTTGTCATTCAGAATAAAACAGGAGAAATTCAGAGAACTTTTTCCCTCTATTACTCACTCACTCGTATGTACAAGGTATTTCCTCAAACCTTAATTCATCCTATTACACCCACTTCGTACAGGGGGTGTCTTTCGTTGGACGAATAAGAACGGTCCGACGGAAAGGAGTAGTACTAGGGAAGGACACTGTTCGAGGGAAAGGAGGAGAGGAAGGGGTAGGGAGTTGTTTAGGTGAAGGGGAGTCCAGAGTCTTATTTAAACTAAAGAAGTTAAAAAAGATTTTATAAAAAAAATTCGTGCGTTGTAGATACTCTTCCATGTCAAATCGATAAACTAGGGATTCCACAGTCCTTTAAAGATCCCGATTTTATTGAAAACCCTGAACGAACTTTTTCGCCAGGTCACCAACTCTCAGACGGAGGGTTACGTCCCCAACACCAAACTAGGGACCACTCAATTGATCCAAGGGTGTACGGTGTTCCGTCGATTCGGACTCGGGGTGTAGATGTCGTTCTGACGTGTCACGTTATTTCTGGGTCGTGTATTTATTTACTTATTTAAATATATATTAATATATATTAATCCAATTTCAATATATATATGTATATATATAGATTAATTATTAAAATACAATTTAACAGAGAATTTTATTATCTTTACCGAAGAAAGAGGACTGATCCGGAAATGACTATGTTAGGTTATATATTTAAGTGTACAAGAAATGGGTATAAAAATTTTCTTTGGAGAGGTAATAGTCACCATTATTCATTACTTTTATATACTATCAAGTCGTTACACAGTAAACTACTGTATTCCAAATACAGGATATAATACAGGACATAGGATATGAATATTGGACTACGTGTTAATCTGTAAATCACCAAAGTCGGAAAGGACACAAATGGAAAAAAACTTCAGAAAAAACTACAAATTTTAGAATCGAATAGATATTGTATCAAAAAGAGTAATATTTTATATTAATCAAACTATATTTTATTTTAGACAAATAATACATAAAAGTGTAGGACTCTTTCAGAAGTTCCGAGATTTTTATACATACTAAGAGTCAAGAGATCTGTACGAGACCACTATTTAAAAGTTTGACGGACGAAATACTTTACGTTATTTCCCTCGATATTTAATTTAGTTACTAACTAATTCACTTAGTATGACAGAATAGTAAGTTCGTTATTTTCAGTATAAAATAACCGAAATTGCGGAGAGTGGGTGTAAGTGTGAGAGAGAGGAGTGAGGGAAAGAAAGAAAAAAGAGAGTATGTGAACTCTCAAACTCCTTCTTTATTCTGCCACGATTCTTAAAGAGTAGAATGAGAAAAAGTAGCACTTCAGTAAACGTACGAAACATATTAAATTAAAATTTATTCGGTTAAAATTTATCACATACGTATTTACTTCTCCAAAATCATAGTCCTTATAGAACAAAGTTTATGTTTAAGACAGTACATAATAGAGACCTGATAGTGGTGTGACATTTTTGAACGATTAAGGTTAAAGTGCCTACTGGTTACCAATGTCCTGTTGACTGTGACACGAATCGTGTCAAATACAACCTTAACTCTGTGTTTTAAGTCAGACCATGTGTGTCTAGTCAGACCCGGTTCTATGTGTTGGGCCTCGATAAAGTCCCTCTCGAGAGCCGAGTATATGGACAAGGATTTAAAGTTAATGGGTCTGAAGACTGAAGTTAGATATTATATTGTCTCTGAGTCATGTTGAGCCGTTTACGTTGTATTTTGTCGGACTTCACGTCTAACAGTCGTCCG
This sequence comes from Capra ibex, assembly GCA_006410555.1. NCBI lineage: Eukaryota > Metazoa > Chordata > Mammalia > Artiodactyla > Bovidae > Capra > Capra ibex. Next base: position 34,416,355 of record SJYO01018169.1, on the reverse strand, counting down.
TCGTCATCTCTAGTTTTTGGCACGAGTGGTCGCCAAGCGTTCAGTCTCCTTTTTTCTCTCTGGACTCTACACGACCGGTAACAGATCTCCGAGTGTGAACAGAGAAGAGGTTGACGAAATTTCTAAGGTGTCTTTACCCTATATAAAAAGGTGGGGGTTTAAACCGAACTTATAAAAGTCACGATTACGGCGTCTATGTGACATTCATATACCCCGCAAAAGAATGAGTATACCGTTCCTAAAGGTCCTCTTCGTGGCACCGAGAGTCCGTCCGTCATTTGGTCGAACTCTCTAATCCCTCTCTCTGACCGAACCCGCAGAAAACCACCAATCCACCATCTCGTCACACTCACAAGACCACCCACTAAACTTGAAGGACCGTCGGGGCTTCCTCCCGAGTGTATCCGAAAGAGCAATCAAACTGGTCTACACCCTGTCGTTTCCTTTTCACTTCTCACTCCGAATTTTCAACAGTCGTCACTTTGTAGTTTTTCACTTCAGAAATAATGTGAATCGAAGACGTAACCTTTCTAAACTGGAAAAGGTAACACAGGTCAAATACTCACCTTTGGTAGTACGGAATACACTACTACGTAGATCCGTGGTTACCGTGGTTACCGTGGTTACCGTCCGAGCTAGTCGTCGACTAAGGTGACTCAGAGTAGTCTCTTACTGGGAATGACACTAATAGACATACGCGTCGAGTCTGACAGTCTACTTGTTGGCGTTGACGGAAGCTGTAAGACGTCGGTATCTTTTCTAGTAGAAATTAGACGGTAAAGCATCAGAAGGTTCATTAACTTGTCTACCGATCCGGTGACCGTCGTCGAAGTCTCAATCATTTTGGTATGGATAATATATGTACGTACAATACATGTCGTAATATATTTTTATATTGTATTAGGTGGCTTCATGACAGATTCCTTTCCCAGTGTCGAAGTTTAAGTTGGACAACACTACTGGTCGGAAGTGGTGGCAACCAGAAGTCTCAACAGTCACCCCACTCCAACGTCGAGAATTGGTTACCGGTGATAATCGAAGGTGACTACTTGTCATAGTCACTTACTACAGGTAATTAATTTGAGGGATAACTCGTTTATAGTAAAAAATCTGTAAGTTCAGCCCCTACTTCAAAGGAATCTCCTCCTTGTCGTACCAAAGTACGTTTAGACTTTGCGGGATCCCAGTCCAGTTAACGCGAGAACTTGTCTAACATGGACAAATTGGTTCTTTTGGATGACTCATAAAAGGTAAAACAATCAGTAACTTAAGTTTGACTACGTGAGGGTTTATTCCTACAGTAACATCTCCATGTTCCCGAGGTTAACTAAGGTCAACATTTCTTGTACGGACGGTTACGTCCTCTATATTCTCTGAACCCAAACTAGGGACCCAGTCCTTCTAGGGGAACTTCTTCCGGACCGTTGGGTGAGGTCATAAGAACGGACCTCTTAGGGGTACTTGTCTCCTCGGACCGTCCGATATCAGGCACCCCAGTGTTTCTTAGTCTATGTTGACTTCGTTGAATCGTGCGTGTATCTCCATGTTCGGAGATACTCGGTACCCATGATTAAGTTCTCTTCAAATCATCGACCAATTTTACACTGAAAAAATTCATTTGTTTTCTCTATATTAACCATCAAAGTAGACCATCGGTGACAAGACTCTTTATTAGAGATACTCATGAGACGACGACGATTCAGCGAAGTCAGCACAGGTTGAGACACGCTGGGGTACCTGACGTCGGAAGTTCCGAGGAGGTAGGTACCCTAAAAGGTCCGTCCTCAGGACCTCACCCCACGGTAACGGAAGAGACGATACTCATGAGACCGTCGGTAATTTAGAGATTTTAAACCAAAAGTAAAGAGAGAGAACATCAAGTAAAACGAAGACAAACTAATCGGTCCTTCCCTCTCCTATCTCCCAATTCCCCTTCCCCTCTTCCCTAACTAGACGGGGTGATGATAAAAAAGGGAGTACCATTAGAAACTTTTCCACTGAAGAGACATTGGGCATACCCTGTCCTCTATCTTCGTACATCGTGTAGTTAAGTTATCATACACGTCTACAGTTTCGGTGACGTCATCTCTTAACTTAGTCGACTTTCGCCGTAGACGTTCCGGTACAATCGTAGAGACAGGGTGTCACTGAAACAGGGTGTCAGATATCTAACTTAAGTCAAAGGAAGAGACGGGTTGTCTGACCCACCTTTCACTGAAACCACGTTCCTAAGTCACCTTGGTATTCGTAATTATGAAAGGTTTCGAGAGGTCGTATGAGTCTGTTCACGTAAATCGGAACCGAGGGAAGACTTCTCTCCAGATTCTAGAACCGGAGTAGGGATTAGTAGAAACAGGATTTTCGACATGAATCAGTGAGTCAACACAGGCTGAGAAACGTTACGGTATCTGACATCGGTTGGTCCGAGGTGACAGGTACCCTAAAGGGTCCGTTCTTATGACCTCACCCAACGTTAAAGGGGGAGGTTCTCTAGGAGGGTTGGGTCCCTAACTCTTTTTCGTCGACTCCAATTTCATCTTCATCGTTCCACCTAGTTCCCATGACACACTTTCTCACCGAGGTGCGATTATTCGTTCTGCCAAACGTAACTGAAGACCAAAACTCTCCGTACTCTCGCCTAGTGTTGGGTTGGTTTCTCTGGAGACACAAAAACCAAGTAGGTCAGAGAGAGTTTTAAGTTCGAAGAGTAACGACTACGGTAAAAAAAAAAAAAAAAAAAAAATCGAAAGTCCTTGGTCCGAAGGATGGGTATCAGTGGAGTAGATAGCTGACGTCGGTATCATCAACGACGGGGTAATGGTACTATAGAGAAGGACAAGGAGGAGTCTCCTCTCATCAGTTGTTCATCTAAGGTGAACCCGACAAACAACGAAGTTAAGATGAACAACAACGAGTTCCAGTAATCGTTAATCCTGTGATGATGGAAGAGAGAACGGGTGATAAACCCACTTACGTAAGAGTCTAGTGCCTGAAAAGACCACTGAGTCATCCATTTTTTAGGTGGAGTTAACGTCCTCTAGACCCAAACTAGAGACCCAATTCTAGGGGACCTCCTCCCGTACCGTTGGGTGAGCTCAAAGAGAGGACCTCTTGGGGGTACCTGTCCTAGGACCTCCTAACGTTAGGTACCCCCAGTGTCTCTCAACCTGCACTGACTACCCGACGGTAGATACCCCAGCGTGTCTCAGTCTGTACTGACTTCGCTGAATCGTCGTCGTCGTCATCTTACTGATTCGTGTTGTATCGTGTTGTGTAAGAGTCCAGAGTCCCAAAGAGGATTGAGACTTGGAAGAAACATGAAGGAGAAGGTTTTTCGGTAGAATAAGGGCTTGGGTGGGTGTAGTACTTTTGAAAGTAAAGATTTTAAATTAGAATTGAATAGGAATACCGATTTCTCCATCAGACGATGGTAAAAAGCCTACGACCATTTTCTGTCTCCTGAGGACTCAGTCTCTGCTTCTGCACAATTGAGTATTGTGTCGGTCCACGGACGCGTAGTCGTATAAACGAAGTCAAAGAGAACGAGGGTTCAGAGGACTCCCACTTCGACCCCGTCTACTATTTGTATTGTTTCACCTAGAGTAACATCTTCTTGAGACTCGAACCCCTTTAGATCAATAACATACCCGACTCGGAAGAGAAACAGCGTCACCTTCTATGTGGAGTATGGAGTTCCCATAAGATGCTTTTCCGTTAGGGCTTTTGACTGCGTTCCGAGACTTAAAAACCGTGTAATTCGTTGTTGTTTTCTGACTCACTGGGCACCTTTTGACAGAGGGTTGTGATATCTTTTTCATTTTAACTAGTTTTATCTTCGAACAAGAATAGTGTTGTCACTAGCACCTGGTCGATATAAAAGTGATCGGAGTTAAAAAAAAAAGAGGTAACGAACTACGTGAATAATAATAACTTCATTCAAAAGTAATCCCTTATTTATAGAAGAAAAAATACCTTGTCATAAACCCTGAAACTACAACCCAAATTCGTTTAAGTATGTCTTCCTTTTTATTTAGGTGAACCATGTCTCCCCTTCTCTTATGTAATTTATAATTGTAAACTTCGATTAAGGAATTCTTGTCATTGATTTGATCCTTTGGCCTGTGTACGTAAACTTGTTTGTATAAAGAGGTCCGAAAGCATTATCTCTGTATAGAAGAATTTTACTACTTCGACCGTAATTAGAGTCAATACAGACTGTGACTTAGAGAAACATAAGGTAAGTACGAAGAAGTATTTCTTTCCTTTCGTTCACTATACAAGTCCTGTATACTGATACTTTACATTATTCGAAGTTAAGAAAGAAACTTTTTTCCAATTATTCTGATGTGTCTATTAAAATTCAAAATAAATTTGATTTAATCTCTGTTTTATTCTATCTTTCAGTAAAATTTTGGATTGTATATTTTTGTAACAATCCTTAAGAGGTACGATATAATACCGATACGGTTATGGTGTTTTCCTTGTGACTGTTTTAGTCTTTTACAAAAGAGTTTGTGTCGACTGATAGACGGACTCTATAAAGTCTACAAAATATCCTCAACATTCGACAGTGACATAAGTAAGATTTTTTATGTGGTGTTTATGATACTCGATTTCGTTCACAGAGAAATCTTATAGATCAATACATAGTATTATATTTTTAATCCATTATCATTAAATTTTCGATATTGTTTTATATATCGATAGAATATTAATATATCTATATCCACTATTTACATATCATAACATTACATATTTGTCAAAACACTCGATAAATGATATTTATTTATACACTTGATAAATGATTTATACACTCGATGAATGATGTATCCCGAAAGGGACCACAGAGTCTACCATTTCTTAGACGGCCGTTTCGTCCTTTGGACCCAAACTAGGGACCCAACCCTTCTAGGGTTGAGTTGTCACTATTCCTTCATCTTCTTTTGTCTATTATTCCATCTTCAACTTAGTTTTTTTGATCTTTTGTTAGACACGATAAAAAGTATCCTAACATAGTAAGAAAAGTTAGTTTTGTCATCGCACTTCTCTACTACCTCTTATCTTGAGACAGTCTAAAAGGTTTGAATACAGTTTCTGGTCCCCTACCGTTGGGAAGTGGGTGTAGGAGTGTAAACCCACTGAGTACACTCATATCACAATGTATCAGGTTATTGGGAGTATCACTTCTATAGACTGTGTAATATACGTAGTACATTTATAAGACAAATTCTTCAATCCATCACACGACGTGTCAAAATCTTATCTTTTCGCTTTCGAGTAATCGATAGTCTTTACTTTACTATCTACTATATATGTTGACTACGAAATGAAACAGAATTGTGACAAAAAGGTCACGAGTTCACCTTTAAAATGTTTCTTGAAGAGTATACGGATTAAAGTCCGTCTTAAATTCCTTCAGACTTCAATCAAGGACGGGTACGATCAGGAACGTCATCTCCCAATCTAGAAACTGAAAGTCGTTTGTTGATTGTCGAATCTAGAAACTGAAAGTCGTTTAATAGTTAATGAGACATGGTCCGACCTACTGGGTGTTCGACCTTAGTTCTAACGACCCTCTTATAGTAATTGGAGTCTATACGTCTACTATTGTGGAAATAAAGTCTTTCACTTCTCCTTGATTTTTCGGAGAACTACTTTCACTTTCTTCTTCACTTCATTTTCGACCGAATTTTGAGTTGTAAGTTTTTTACTTCTAGTACCGTAGGTCAGGATAGTGGAGTACCGTTTATCTACCTCCTTGTTACCTTTGTCACTCTCTGAAATAAAAGAACCCGAGGTTTTAGTGACGTCTACCACTGACGTCGGTACTTTAATTTTCTACGAACGAGGAACCCTCTTTTTGATACTGGTTGGATTTGTCGTATAATTTTACGTCTTTGTAATGAAACGACTGTTTCCAGGTAGATCAGTTTCGACACCAAAAAGGTGATCAGTACATATCTACACTCTCAACCTGATCTTTCTTTCGACTCGCGGCTTCTTAACTACGAAAACTTGACACCACGACTTCTGAAAACTCAGGGAACCTGACGTTCCTCTAGGTTGGTCAGGTAGGATGTCCCTTACTCAGGACTAAGAAGTAACCTTCCTGACTACGACTTCGACTTTGAGGTTATGAAACCGGTGGACTACGTTTCTTGACTGAGGAACCTTTTCTGGGACTACGTTTCTTGACTGAGGAACCTTTTCTGGGACTACTCCCCTTTCTAACTTCTGTCCTCCTCTTCCCCTGTTGTACACCAACCTACCATAGTGGTTGAGCTACCTGTACTCAAACTCGTTCGAGGCCCTCAACCACTACCTGTCCTTTCGGACCGCACGACGTCAGGTAGCCCAACGTTTGTGTACGTACTGACTCATTGACTTGACTTTGAAGTCAACGGACAAACCACGGAGTAATTAGATAACCTAGAGAAAATAAATACAAAAAGATACCTTTCCTTTGTCACAGTTCATAATGTACTATATAGATGATAGAGACATAAGACTGTGACAAATTCGATGTCTCTGTTAGTGAAAGTCGATCTATTTTTCGTTAGAATCGGACAAGAGTAGACATAAGGGTTGAGCGTTCCAGACCGTGCATCATCGATACCGTCACTCAGAAACGACTTGACAGTAGACGGATGATCGGAAGGGGAAACCGGACATCACCAGGAAGAGGAGTCAATAGTAGTCACAAGGTAATCAAAGTCCCAGTCGACACAAACCAGTAACAGAGGGGAAGTCAATTCGTCCAAAATGACCAACAAGAATCCTTACACCATAACGTTCACAAGAGAACTTGAAATTAATGAATAGAGTATAAGTTTTTGAACCTACTCAAAATAGTTTTGATAGAGTGATAGTAGTAGTAATTCCGTCATGAAAGATCAATGAGTGAACTATTTATCGTATCACACTAAAAGTAGACAAAAATAAAAGTGTCAGTACGACGACGATTCAGCGAAGTCAACACAGGTTGAGACACGCTGGGGTATCTGCCGTCGGATGGTCCGAGGGGGCAAGGACTCTAAGAGGTCCGTTCTTGTGACCTCACTGAACGGTAAAGGAAGAGGTTACGTACTTTCACTTTTCACTTTCACTTCAGTGAGTCGGCACAGGATGAGTCGCTGGGGTACCTGACGTCGGATGGTCCGAGGAGACAGATACACTAAAAGGTCCGTTCTCATGACCTCACCCCACAGTAACAGTATTCATAGGAGTTTTGTCACCTATATATAATAATAAGTCAAATGAATTTAACCAACTTTTATTAAAAGATTCATTTTCCAACTCAAATCGGAAAACTTGTATGTTTTTTGTTAACACATTATTTCTTTTTATGTAAATCGTATTATATTATCCACTTTACACTATTCCATGTTTTCCGGATGAGATTTGTGAGTACATCCGTCCTGGTCCAAGTTCAAACACACTGTACATATCGTGTGTCCTAAAACACGAGTCTTCCCGAAACGACAGAGACATAACTTTAAGAGTGACTAAAACTTGTAAAAGTAAAACGTCACCCGGGACGTTTAATACATCGTCCAAGACTTATGTTCCCTTCTGTCAAATGACCGAATGATATCTGACCATTTGTTTTAGATTTAACATATGTATGTATGTTGTACATGGTATTACCTATAATTTAAGACTAGTGTTAAGCATAAAGTCTCTAGATTTAAAAGTGAACTTGAATCTTCTGTCTATACAAAACAGTAAGAAAATGAAAGTCATTACTAAACACTAACACCTTTAATTGATCGAGGAGTCCAAATCGGGTCATCCTTTTTTACTAAAACAGTCTTCGTTAGTAAACCACTTTGTGGTTTGAAGTCTTTTGTTTTCACGTCTTACACGGCTACATACATTGTCCTTCCCACCTAAAATCGAAGTGAAAATGGTTCCGAAGGAACCATTCAAAATTCAAATCTCCTACAAACGGAAATCAACCACCCCGAGTCACCTACAGTAAGTGTAAATCTAATTAAATGTCAACACAGGATGGTTTCATGGGACCCTATATTCATTTGCTTCCCTCTCCTATCTCTTATATGATTCTGACGGATATTCGGTTTCTTTTTACCGTTGATTAGACTATAGTTTTGTCTGTCTATACCTGTCTGTCAAGTCTCTGGTCGATAACTTATACTTTTTGGAGTCAACACTGATGTCAATATGTTTAGTTTTGGTGTTACTTTATCACAAAATAAGAGTAGTTTATGTTTTTCTAAATTTCTCAGACTCTTATGTTGTAGAGTCCACTTAGGAGTGCGACCAACCACCCTCACTTTTGACTATGTTGGCGAAGTCCCTCGTCAAAGTGTGTCATTTACAGATCATTTACACTTCGTCGTCGAGTGGACATCACCTCTTTAAGATAGGGGTCAATATACGGGATTTCTTTACGTGTGTACACACTTTCGTCCATACATGGTTAGAAGTGACGTCGTAACAAATATTGTCTTTTTTCGAATCGCGAAAAATTATACTTTCACCCGTCTAACATAATATAAGCACACCACCCTATAATATATCGTCAATTTTATTTATTTAATCTTGTTGTAGTGAATCGTTCTTATTAAAAATTTTCGTTATAATTTACGTTTTTCGTTTAACGTTTTGACATACTTATCATACTATGTTAATACTTTAAAATGCTTTGTTTTTTCATGTTACAATAAAGACTGTGTATATTATGTCTGTATTTGTATCCTCATCCTTACGATGGGTAAACTCCTGTTACTATGTGAACTACTCTCTCCCTTCTAGTTACTTCCCGTGTTTCTCCTGAGTTGAAAATGGACGTCGTAAAATAAGTTGTTCTATACCGTTTTACAACTGAACAATTCAATCCTCTCGTTCTCATTTATTCGTAAACAACAGAATAATAAAGTCACACAAACTGTAGAAAACAAATTTATTCCAATTTTTTTTTTTCTAGTACTTCCGTCAAACTCTTTACTTGTTGAAAACGTATGCGTCACAACTTCTCGTGGAAACTTGATTAACCGTTAAACTTACCTCGTTTTACTTCGTCGACGAACCTTCGTCTTAGACAATGTGTCACACTTAATAGACCTCGAAAATGAACTCAAAACGGAGTAATCGTTAGTAAGGACAGTGATTAATATTTCTGATTTAGAGGTGTGTTTTAGCGTACGTTAATTTTGTTCTCGTGTCTACGGCCATTGGCGAGTCAGCACAACCTAAGAGACGCCGAGGTACCCGATATGTCCGGTCTTATGACCTCACCCATCGACAAGTGCAGAGGTCCCCGAGAAGGGTTTGGTCCCTAGTTTGGGTCTAGAGGGTGTAACGTCCGTCTAAGAAATGGTCGACTCAGTGTTTCCTTCGGGTATCTACGGTCTTCATTCCCGGTAAGGAACCTTTTTTCTTGGAAACACATAAACGTACACACACAAACCCCTCCACCCATGAGTCTTTTTCCTCCCCACCAATGTAAGTCACCTCGTGCCTCAAGTGTCCGTAGTGTGTTTGAACGACATGTGAAAAGAAAGTTACGAGTAAAGGAGATTTTAAGTCGACGGGTCTAAACGGTACTTTCCTCTTTTTCAGTGGGCAGTAAGAAATACTGTTAAAGTGAGGTCGATGCGGGACTCGACATAGTCACTTACCCCCATATACCCTTCCGTTCTTCTCACCCACTGATTGTCAAGGAATCGACACGAGTGTGAGAGGGACTTTACCGGTCCGCGTACGGAAGGGTCCACTTGTCAGACGACACAGTGCCCTGACTCTTTACTTACAAACCACTGTGCGCGACGTGCGTAATCCCCGACGTCCCAGACACACGTGAGCTACGTCTACTAATATGCGTGAAAGTGTACTTCCCTCCGTCTTTCTTTTGAATCTAAATAAAGGTGACAGTCGTCGAAATCTCTACTCTAGATAGGGTAATGTAGACGAAGACAAGATTAAATTCTGTCAGAACTTCTATTAAAATAGACTACCCTCTCCTGACAAAAATTCATATCTTTACACTAAAGTCTTATAAATTTTGTCTTTCTCGGGGTTCAACGATGTCATAGTGTATGTATGTGTATACTTGGGTGTAACTATTAAAATGTAAGACTTCATATAAAGGAAGGTACAAATTTAACAAAAAAGGGAATGATCTATAGTATACATTTTATGACGAGTACCATCTTCGTTACTCCGATATAAAATGATATTGTCTAATACCGAACGATAAATTTAGTACGTCGTTATTACAATTACCATTTTTATCCCGGTAAACTCCCACCTCGTTCCTAGAAGACCATAAGTTGTTGGTAAAGTAACTTGTTAATAAAAGTGTCATTCACGAAGAACTCCGGTAATCCATAATAACGAATACCATCTGTTGCCATTAGATTTTGTTGTCTAACGAAAGAAAACTTTCTTTATCTATGGGTCACTATTTCTTTATACACTCTCTACATTAATAACAGGATTGAAATTAAATCCGAATCTTAAAATTAACAGGTTTCATTATACTAGGTTGGACCGTTTGTCATCCGGTAAGGAATCTTTCCTTTGTACCGAACTGTTTACATTACGTTCGACTTCATGGGAGACGAAACTCTCGATTTACTTTGACTGAACTTGTGGTAGGATCCCTCCCCTTCTGAATATAGGGAAATTTAAGAAAAAACCCTAAGACTACTTTTCACATATCAATAATTACCCCGGGGTCGAGTGTACAGGAATCTAAAGGTATCATCTAAAGATTCTCTCGTTGAAGATCAGGAAATGGAGGGGTAAGCGAATGAGGAAAGGTTATTTCTTCTTCCTATAAAAACACACAGACGCATGCCGGTGACTGAATTTCAAGACATAAGGTCCTGAAGGGAACGTCGGGTCACCAATTCTGAGGTACGAAGGTCAAATCCTCGCATCCAAGTTGGGGACTGACCCCCTGTTTCTGAGATGTACGACACGACACGTCGGCTCTTTTGTTTTCGTGTAAAATCTTTTTACACGACACAGGGGAAAATAAAAAGGAATTTGGTCTAAGAACCATAAAACAAGATATATCGTTAAATCGTTAACGAAATAATACAAGAAAGAAAGATATAGGTCGAAAACCTAGACAGAAAGTTATAGATCAACCTGGTAGTTTTATAAAGGAAGTCCTTCAGACACGGAAATATTTATCTTAAGACCACGGTTAACAATTGATAATTGAAACGATTTTTTCATAAACCAATAATTCAGAAACTTGACATTGAGTCACAGTCCGATAATCCATACCACGAGTGACGGAGAGACACTCGATTAGGGTTAAATGTCTAACGGGTCATTAAAAAGTTTCTGGTACTTTAAGTATTCACTGTGTAAATCTTACACTTTTTATCAGTAAGGATCTAAAATTATTGAATTACTCAATTATACCACCAACAAGTCTTGTTTTTAGTTCGTCAGTATAAAATGGACATACCGTGTACTGACCGCGATTTTTGAAATTTTTTTTCATATCAAGTCATAGACAGAACAGACGTAGACTACTTTTCTAAAATTCACTTTTGGATGTCAGGAAAATTTTGAAACGTAAATTATTTTAATTGTCTTCAGAAACTTTCCGGAGTTCTTACAACTTCATAAATGGTCCGTAAAAAATTCTACAGTTTTTGAAATCACTGAGAACATATAGTAAGAATGTAAAAAGTGTTGTTTCATTAGGTTCTGATTTCCTTAACGAAACAAAAATTAATAATTTAGGTTCGAGCCAAGTAAAATTATAAGTGATCAACAAAATCTACCTTACTATAACCTTACTATTGGTGTAGTCTGACGATACTTGGTCTACGTAAAAATACTGAAATTCCAAACTGTTATAAACTTTTTATTTTTACCGATGGTTCTTTTTGGAAGGGTCTTAGAAATAAAGAAACAGATTCTAGTACTAATTGTGTCTAAAATCATTTACGAATACTCCACGAGAGTTTCAGTACACCTATGTCGTATCTCGTAGACTCGCCATGTCTATGTTAGTTAGTTGTCCCCTTGTGTAGGTCTGTAATTTTTTAAGGTAAAATATAAATAAACATATGGTTCTTATTTGGTATTTTGTATCTACTATGAAAAGTAGTTCTTTTAATGGATTTAAAAACACGACGACGGTAAATCGAACGAAATAAAATCTTCCGTTTAAAGGGCATTGATATTTACGTTTCTGAATGTGTCAATAGATCGTTAGATTATTTTCTTTAGAAGAAACCGAAGTTCAAGTACCTGACCAAAGGTCCCCGAATAATAATGTCCTTTTAATATACCGAGAAGAGAAACAAAACCGGGACCACTCTTAGTGTTACCACCACTGAAACACTGGGAAACTCTTGATATTAGTAACAAGCAAAAAAATACTTCATTGAGTACTTTTTTTTATAAAAAGACAAAAACTGTATTATTATTTATAAAAATGTAAACTTTTCACATATTCTCAATAAAGTAAAAGAGTCTGAACTTTTTTTCCTAACCTCCTCTTACCTATGTATATATCATACCGCCTCAGAAAAAGGACAAGTGGACCTCGTAAGTGTTCACAAAACACTGGGGTATCTGGGGTAACATCGGACGGTCTGAGGAGACAGGTACTCTAAAGGGACCCTTCTTATGACCTCACCCAACTGTAAAGGAAACGGTACCCTAGAAGGACTGAGTTCCTAGCTTGGAAGTAGTGAACATAACGTCCCCCTAATAAATGACGAGTCGGTAGTCCCTTTGGGGTCGGTTGATATGGGTTCATGTTTTATCTTTCGTTTTTTTCAAGTCGCTGTGAACCCCACCTCTACGAGAGTATCTTTATAAGACTCGGTTAACACCTTTCTCCCAGAGGAGTTATTTGACCCTCTAGTTTCACTTTCAGTGAGTCAGCACAGACTAAGAAAAACGGGGGTGCCTACTATGTCAAAAAACCCTAAGAAGTCCGGTCTTATGACCTCACCCATCGGAAAGGGAAGAGGTCCCCTAGAAGGGTTGGGTTCCTAGCTTGGGACCAAAGGTCGTAACGTCGGCCTAAGAAATGGTAGACTCGGTGTTCCCTTCGGGTTTGAAACCCTACAATGGGTCCTTACGTTCATCGAACTAAACGAGACGGATCTGTTTTATCTACATTACAAATGTATTATATCAGATCAACTACTACTCATAAGAGTAATTCAATCTTTGTTGTCATAACGTTTAATTGAAAATCTTTTAACGGAAAGATAATTAAACGAAAGTGATATAACAAGTTACCTCTTCCTTTGCCATTGGGTGAGGTCATAAGTACGGACCTTTTAGGGTACCTGGTTCCTCGGACCACCCGATGTTAGGTACCCCAGTGTTTCTCAACCTGTGCTGACTCGCTGAAGACACACACACACACACACACACACACACACACACATAACAAGTTATGTATTACTCCTTTTTTATTTTATACGTAAATCACTTTGGTATAAAAAATCAAAAACGTAGTTTTAAGAAATGTCAAAAATTTTTAAAGTGTACAAAATGTTTCAAACTTTATAAAGAGTAAAGTTCATAAACATTTGAAAACGACTCTCTTTTATTAGTGAATAATTTTCGTACAAAAGTTTAATTAAGGTCATAATTATATATTTCTTTAAGAGACAAGTAACAACCCTCGATAGTAGAAGGATAAAAAACTAAAACTAATTTTTATAAAGGGACACGAGAAGGTTTGTTTTTTGACTGTTTTTAATACTTTAAACTGTTACAATTTGTAACGATTTTTACGTACAAGTAACCCTTCACAGTATGTAATACCGTCGTAACTTTTACTTATGGTACAACTAGAGTTCTCCGGAACCGGGTGTCACCGACCTTCGTCCTGGAGTCAAAGGACTGGTCTCTGACTTCGACCCGACGTCGTCACCCTCGCACCTTAGGATTGGAGATCTGATACTCCCGGTTACCGGTCACTGCTCCTGGGTCGAGCAGGTGAAACTTCTTTCCTTAAAGTTGTTTATCTACCTTTCATCACTTTATTCATTTCACAATTAATTCTCCTTTTTACTAAAACACCTATCTGTGTGTGCTCACCCTGTCTGTGTGGACCCACCCGAGTCTCTATCTTGGTGTGGAATCAAATTTAGTGAATGTACCCCGTCAAGAAGGTCCAAAGGAGACCGGTCAGTAGAACGAAACCGACTGAGACTCAGGTATACATTAAATTGAGTCCCAGGAGGGGACACACGGACGTGTAGAAAATCGGTTCTACCTAAGATCTCGTTCCCAAAGACCCTTCTTCGTATACAATACCGGACCACGGGGGAGGTAAGGGACTTGAAGTCACTTGGAAAGACACGTACACATCAAACCTTCTAGAGGAACTGTAACTCTTACTCTTTATACATCAGAGAAATAGAAGATAGTTTCGTCCTTCAAGGAGGAACGAGGAGGAACGAGGACGATAATATAAATAGAACCCCATAGACAGGTGTCCACTGTCTAAGGTCGACGAGTCGGAGTCCGGGTAGATAGAGGACAGAGTCATAGAAACTTTTTATTAATAGTTCAATTTGTACTTGTAACGTATGCTAGGTCTTTAAAGGAAAACACAAGTATTAGATGTCCTTAAGGGTGTATATACGATGACCTTTATATATGTCTTTATAAGTATTGTCGTAATACGTACTATATACAAGAAAATTTACTTGATAGGGATTTCTAATTAGTGTCCTTTTACCTTTTTTAAACACCAAAAATTGGTTATTTTATATATCGTTACCTTTGATTAATTGACGTAATTACTTAGAATCCTTATACTATAACTAACTTTTACATCTTATGTTATATGTTGAAAATGTTTACATTTTAAGTTAGTTTTAGTTTATTATACAATAAGTTTATAAATATGTATGTACTATCTGAGAATATTTCGTTATTTTATTGCATTTTAAATCCTCTCATCCATCTATCTTCAAAGGATTCAAAAGATAATACAATATGTTGAATACCTATAAATCGTTTATAATGTATTAACTACTTCTTTTATTTATACTTATTGTATTAGTAATTAAGATTTACGAGGTGTTCACACTAAACTTTTTTTACGGGTTTCAAAGTATTAACACTTATTTCTTTTAATTCTTCGTATAGGTATCGAGGAACTTTATCGTATAGAAGATAAACGTCTTGTAGTCAAATGAACTTAACATAGTTACTTAGTAATATAACGGTGTTACGTTTACAACTAATTCTATTATAATTATTATTTTAAAAATCTTATATAGAAGTCGTACCTGTATAATTCTTACGAAAATACAGTTTCTCGAACAAATATTAATATATGAAAACTACTAAAGGATTAACAATGTTAAGATAGTAGTTTGAATCATCCTGGGATATCTCTGAAGGACCCTTTCTAGGAGATGGGTACAGGAGACATTCGGTGGATAAATATCGTTTCGATGTCGGAGGGGACCCAGTGTTTACGGACAGAGTTTTTGACTGCTAACTTTCTACGTTTGTACATCCCTGACTTTTCGTCAAACCCCGGTCCTGTTGACCGAGGTTTGACATCCTGTTGACCATTTAAATTTGTCACCTAGTCGGTTTACCGTTAGTGTAGAAAACAAGGAGAGACTTTATGGACGTATTGTCGTAGACTATGTGTAAAGGAGTCAACGAAATATCTACGATTTTGGAGGTGGTCTACTTTCGACTGATGAACTACTGGTGCTCGTGAATCAGGGGTCTGGATGATCTCGAACTCCTAACTATTACAATTGAGGACACTGTTATGGGACAATGGAGTGGAAATTGGTTAGTTTCTTAACACGTGTTCAACTAGTGAGTGGGACGTTGAGGGGAGAGAGTGGAACGGAAATTTTTTAACGAAGGGACTTTGGGTCACCTCTTAAGTTCAGGAAACTCGTACTTGACGGGGTTAGGAGGAACCGGTCGAGACGTTATTTGTAAAGAGACGAGACTTGAGACTGGAAAGTCAAACAAACCGGAGAGACACGTGGTCCGTGTCCTTGAACCCAAGTTTTTGTTACTTTGATACCAGTAACGTCATAACATTGTCTGTTGGTCGAAGTTCAAAAATAGTTGGATGTATAAGACTTCTTTAGTTACGATTCCTTATTGTGAGAATAAATCGGAGTAAAGTCATGAAGAGTCCTTATACAGTAAACGACAACAAGTCAGTGATTCTGTACAAACTGAGAAACACTGGAGTACCTAACGTCGTACGGTCCGAAGGGTCAGTCAGGAAGTGGTAGAAGGTCTCGAATAAGTTAAAGTACAGGTAGTTCAGTCACTACGGTAGGTTGGTAGAGTATGAACCAACGGGAGAAGAAGAAAACGGGAGTTGGAAAGGGTAGTAGTCCCAGAGAAGGTTACACAACTGAGAAACGTCGTCCACCAGTTTTATAACCTCGAAGTCAAATAGTAATCAGGAAGGTTACTTATAAGTCCTAACTAAAGGAAATCCTAACTGACCAAACTAGAGGAACGACAAGTTCCCTGAGTGAGAGGGTCCTTATATGTTGTCTGATTTTGAAGACAAGAGAGATACGAGATATCGTTGTAAAATCAATTTCGACACTAGCCTGTGTTAAATATTTTCTTCAAAAAGTTTCAAATTCTTATTGTCAAGGGTTTCCTTTAAATAAAACTCCCTCTGAAATGTTAAAATTTATTTCTGTTATTATTTTTAAATTATATTATATGTTTTTTAGGGGTTCGAACTTGATTGAAGTTACGGTAAGAGACACATGGGTGTATAGAAAACTAACAACATGAATGATTTGGAATGATGTGGTACTACCTTGACTCACAGATAAAGGAGGTGACTTGACACTGAGTGAACCTTATTTTGACTTAGTATCAAAACATGGGAAGTGAATAAAGTACCATGACCTAATCAATCATTTAGAAGTTATTTTCGGACGAATATTTACTTACTTACCTACCCTTCTGTGTAACTAATTAATCAATTAATTAATTAATTAACTGACCTAAAGAAGTCCCGGGTATCGAACTTTTAAGTGTTTCTTCTTCAAACCAAAATATTACTAAAATAGATCTACTAAAGATAACGACGGTTGATTTTTAAAGATCATTTACTGGTTCCAAACAAGAAATTTAGTTAAAGAAACGGAAAAATTTACCTTTTATTTGATTAGTTTCGTTCGTCTACATAACTTGAAAAACCACCGTTAGACTTTCGTTGTGTCACCTTACACATAAATCTCTCTCCTCTACCCCGTCCCTTGATGTAAGGAGATAAGACTTGTACTTAGTGAAAGGATGTACTTTTTTATAAGTATCGTATTTTAACAGGAATACTTTCGTACTACCAGGACATTGTGAGTGTTCAAGAATTCATTGATGCATGACGACGATTTTTATTATAATGCGGTCAAAATTTTAAGGAATTAGGAAGAGAGAAAAAGTAACTAACGTCTCCGAAGTGAGATAAAAAGATGTTTAATATATTCTACTAAGACTTTCATAGATTTCTTGGTTTGTTTTGTTACCCCTTTTCCTCTCTTTCCCCGTCTTATAGTTGTTCTTTTTGAGACACCGTGAGTTCTCTTGATTTAAGGAACAAAATTAAGTTTAATGGTTTAACTAGACGATACTGTTCTCTTTTCCTATTGAGGAGTTAAGTTGGGTTACACATTGTCTTTTAGTCAAGACACAAACCCACGAAATAGGGTTTTATTAGAGACCTCTCTAAAAGTTGAAGAGATTTCAGACTATTATCATTTTACTCGGTAACTAGAGAAGACTGATTAAGGTTCATGCCTTAACGAATGTATAATGTATAGTCTATGATCTTTATCTTCGAAGGTACAGAGGTGACGAACTTTTCCAGTGTATAACTAAAAGGGTGAATCTAAAAAAAAAATCACCAACCCCCTTCCCACGTAGAAAACACACGACCGGACACTCATACGTACAGACTCACGCAAACACAGACACAAAGACTCCCCCTACCCCCTCCCTCGTGATTAATAAACGTTACCTCATAAGTACGGGAAACTTTTGTCGGTAACTCCTGTTCTTACTCTCTCCGTCCGACGTAAAGTATTACAATTAAAGAGAGAAACGGTCCTCCGTTCACTCGGATACCTAAGACGGAGACGGAACAAGAAATTGAATTATGACTTATATTACTTCTTTCTCCGATATCTCTTGTAAAGTCTTTTTAGACCTTTGTCTAAATTACGTCAATTCGTCGATTTTTATTTTTAGAAATTCCGGACTAGTTTGGTTGGTTTATAGACCCCAGTCGACCTTTTGATTTTACGGAAAGAGTACAATAAATTTTACCTTAGACTCCAGTTTTTCGTATTGTTACTCGAGGAAGAAGGTAAGTCCTATGAAAAGTCTAAAACATCGATAACAAAGTTGAATAGTCATAACGGGACTTTGTATCGTGACGAAACGTTGGGAGATTTTTCCTTACCTTTTGTACGACTTTATGACTTAAGGTGAGGTAAGTGTGGTACTGTGTTTTATATAATTTTCTTTGGATCTAAAAATTTTATTTATTACGTGTATATTTGACACACATATGTATATATAAGAATATGTAATTATATATTCCACAGAGACTCTGATGTCTCATTCTCAGTGTACTAAATAAGTAAGTAAGTTGTTTTAAAGAGTATTATAGAGGGTACATGTTCCGTAACAAGATCCGTGACCTTTACGTTGTCAGTAATTTTTTTAGGACCGGAAATATTTAGAGTGTATGAACCCCCTCTGTCTCTATTTATTCTGTCTAATTTTATACACTTTGTCTAACAAATTATTTTCCTTCTTTCACGTTTCTTTTTAATTTGTGCCTTTCCTTTATGTTTTACACACCTTCACTACAAAATGTATCCCACCGGGTACTACTAAAGTGACTCTGTTACTGTAAAGTATTTCTAGATTCTCTCTTTCTTTCGTATGTAGTTATCTTCAACTTGTGTCCTTTGTCTGTCGTATCAGTTTTGTCCCTTATTACACAAATGTCTTAGTTCCACCAGACAGTGACTAAATTTCTCGACTTCGTGAGTGGTAGAATCGACACTACCTTTATCGTCTTTTACCACCAATGATAACTATAATAGTGGTTGGATAGTGGTCATAGATCTATACACACTTGACCCCTGTCTGTTTCTTTGACTCCAATGGTTACGTTGAAGAATTTCTATAAGTACGTCTCGTTTCTTTTACCGGAGATGGAACGAAGGTACAAGATTTTACGACGTTAACGTAAATTAACTACCTGTGAAAAGTATAGGGTTTAAGATCTTTTAGATCTTTTAAGGTCTGTTAAATCTAAAACCGAAAAGTTTGTCTTAATAACGGTTTCGACACCGAGATCTCGGTAGAGAGGGAGTTTGTCTGGTCAATGAGAATGAATTCAAAATCCTCCTTCGACGTCTCTCTTTTTTTAAGTCTTATTCAATCTTGTTGATCCGGGTTCTACCACTATCTAAACTGAAGGGCATCTGGAACTCGAAGTAATATACAAGTAACATTATATAATCGTACGATTTACTGTATAGGTAGTCTCGGTATGGTCAACTTCTAACGACATCGTTGTTGGTCTTTAAACCATGATCCTGACTTTTCCTCTCAAAGTAGTCAAGACTCAGGTTTGGTGTGGGAATAAGAGACTATTGTTCATATAAGGAAGATGAGAAAGATTAAGGGAACAAAAATAAAGTTAATCGGGAGGATGCACCCGAAGGTACCACCGAATCTACCATTCCTTTGACGGACGTTACGTTCTCTAGGTCCAAGGTAGGGACCCACTCCTTCTAGGGGTTTCTTCCCTTCCCGATGGGTGAGGTCATAAGAACAGACCTCTTAAGGTACCTGTCTCCTCGGACCGTCCGATGTCAGGTACCAAACCCCAGGGTTTCTCAGTCTGTGTTGACTCACTGAAAGTGAGAAGTGGGAGAATATATAAACCACAGAGACGGTCTTAATCCAATTCTCCAACTAAACACTTGATCCAAGGACGAAGTAAGAAACCGGTAACTGAAACCGGTATAAACACGTAGAGTCGTAGTTTAAAAAAAATTAACCGACACGATTAGACCACCCCGACCCCCACCCCTCGTCCCTCTTCTTTGAGGTACCTCTTTATCACTCAAAATCAGGTCCGATCCTGGTTCCACGGTCAGGTCCTAATTCCAACTCGGTGGAATAAGATTTTAAAACAGTCATCCTTTAATTATCCTCTCTTACAGGTCACCGTATCTAGAAGAATCCGAGAACTTCTGAAGTCGAAATAAGAGTCTCACTATAACTTTCAGTAATCTTTAAAAGTACCTGTTCTCACTGTACCAAACGTATTGGAAAGTTATCCCGTCCATACTGAGGACAAGACCCTCATCTGTTTTTTCACACTTTTCCACTTTGTTAGGTCCGTTTTTTCTTCGAAGGTACTCTCACTACCGTATCTTTCCTTTCTCTTCACTAGTGTCAACTATATAAAACTTTCGTCTTAATGTACTTAAATGGAAGTCTACCCAACACTTTTTCTTTCTCTTTTTAGTTCCTACGAAGCTCCAAAACTAGAAATTTTGGTCCTTATTTCTTGACGGTAATTGACTTTTCAGTTTCTACAATTCTTTTCATCTCATCACACCCCCTATCTCTCTATTCTCTGTGTTAAACTGTGTACAATTCACTTGTAAGTTCGTTTACTCGCATGTGCGTGTGTGTACGTGTGTGTGTGTGTGTGTTCACTTGTAAGTTTATCGTACAGATCATCCTCGAACTTGTATACTTAAATAACAAGTCTATTGTAAATTCCTATTACATAGTCAAATGGTATTATTAGGACACCTATGAGCCGTTTGTATGACTCGTATCATTTCAACTAAGGAACAATAATCAAATGTCTCTTGAAAAAGAGGAACAAAGGAAATTTAATCGAGTACATAAAATGACTTCAATTTTTTTTTTAATGGACATACATTAGCGTAAAAGGTTACTTATAATTCACCCAACTGGAGAACATGGTAAGTAGGTACAGACATTCTGTAACAATTCTCTCACTTATTTTCAATTAACTTGTAATTTCTAACAACTTGTGACCCCTTAGAAAGAATGAAAGTTCCTTGCAGAAATTATTAAGACTTTCGATCCATGAACTCATCAAGTGTGAACGTTTCGAGATTAGGGAAGACAAAGTTTTCTATTGGTAACTAAAGGTAAAGGTTCACTCAGGTAGACGAGTGTACCGGACTCAAGTCTTCCTCACTTTAGGCTATTACCCTGTTCTTTACTTAAAGGAAACCAGAGAGTCGTTTGACTAGTTTGGAGTGTCCTGTCCTTGTCAAAGTCACCGGTTCCTCAGATAGTAGTCCCTGAGTCTCTATTTACTTATGAGTTGTTCTTATATTTACTGTCGCAAATTGATTCGTGATGAGTCTTTTCTTCCGATTACGTGTACGAGGGTTCGTGAATGTGTGTCCGTGTGTCTCTTTTCTACCTCGACTCTTTTTTACCTTAGTGAATAAAGTGTTTTACTGTTCTCCTTCTTCTTTATAAGATAGCCCTATTTATTACAATCTAATGATAATAAGATAAGTTAAAAAGTCCGTTAGATAACCGAACGAAATTTGGCAAATATTCTTAATTTTCACTGTTCATAATGGTAAACTCAATGATTCAGAGTACAATCGAGACATAACGGGTCAACACAGACTGAGACGTCGAGGTACCTGATATCGGACAGTCCGAGGAGACAGGTACCTTAAAAGGTCCGTTTTTAAGACCTCACCCACTGGTACGGGAAGAAGTCCCCTAGAAGGACTGGGTCCCTAGCTTATGATTCATAATATCTAGAAATTCAGTGTTTATTATCTATACGGACCCTCACCTTTTAATTGAACTCTCGACATATCGTTTAATTACCTTCACCATTTTCCTTTTTCAATTTTGTCGATGTTACTATTTGTTTGGATTGTCGTCTAAGACTAAGGACGAGACGTTTAAATCGTAATTAATCTTCCGAGTCTGCCTTTTCCGTTACCGTGGGGTGAGGTCATGAGAACGGACCTTTTACGATACCTGTCTCCTCGGACCTTCCGACGTCAGGTACCCCAGCGATTCTCAGCCTGTGCTGACTGGCGGAAGTGAAAGTGAAAAGTGAAACTACGTAACCTCTTCCTTTACCGTTCAGTGAGGTCACAAGAACGGACCTATTAGGGTCCCTGTCGCCTCGGACCACCCGACGGCAGATACCCTAGCGTGTCTCAACCTGTGCTGACTTCACTGAATCGTCTTCCGAGTCTCATCAACTGGTTATTTTCGTTATTACCTTAGTTTAAACTTCTTGTGTAAATTCTCAGTAGAGTTTACTTCATTTATTTGTAAAAGTATTGAACGGATTCCATTGTTAATTACTCACTATAAGACCGAACCTTTTAATATCGGGATTGAAGTTAGAGTCGTGAGAAAGGTTATTGTTATGTCAAAGCCCTCTTTCTAAAGTTAGTCTTTAGTCTGTGGAGTTGTAGACCTATAAATTAAGTATTTTATTACTGTAAGATATCGGACTTTTCTGAAATGTGTAGTAAATCGGTCTCGTAGAACTTCTAAAGGTTTACTCCTGAAATTTTTTTTTATATTTGTATAAAAAGGTTGATGGTGTAATGATGTTAACCTGAAAACCTGGGATCATAAACGTCTTTATATACTTCGTATACTTAAGTTCCGGGAGAACGTTAATAAGGTTCCGAGTATTAAACCTTTCATGTCTAAATCAGGTTAGAAGAGTAAAATGTCTACCCTTAGGTTTTGGGTTCCTTTAATTCACTTAGTGGGTTCCTGTATTACGTCCAATAAGTTTCTTGGCTCTCACACTGACAAGGTGCGACGAAAGGGAGGAGAAAGTAAACCCTTGTTAAAGAAAAAACAAAGAAAGGACCGTAAAATACTGACATCAATAGTACTCTAAAATTAAGATAAAACTTACGAGCCAACAGAACCGGTGTGATAAAAGGTATATCGGAGATGAAGTAAGGTCATCTACTAGGTTACTCAAGAGACAAAAGACGATGACTAACTAACTCACGGTTGTTTGAAACTCCTCTAAATTCTTTTCTCTTTAAGTACTTTTTATTTCTACTGATTTATTCCAATGATCCTTTTTATTTAAACCCCACAAATAGAAACAGTAGTAAATTCACTACGTAGTTTGGTTCGTAAAGTTAATTGAGGTAAGAAAGGAAACGTTTTACCCGTTTTGGAAAAATACTCCGGAACACTTTTACCTTTCTATTTGATTTACGATGTGTATAAAGTATTTAGAATCCCCAATAGATCATAGATTCTTAAGAGAGTTTTCAACAAACGACTAATAAAACGAAACTTATCTCTTTTTATATTTCATCCTAGTTGGATATAAAAACCTGAAGAGAATACATCAACATTGTAAACGTGTACTTTTTCATCATGATAATTATTCATTCATACCCCCGTACACCACTGAAACAAAAATAAGTTTTACTTGTTAATGATGTTCCGTTTAAAAGTAAGTCAGTTACACTGAACGGAGTTCTATATAAGATTAAAGATAATAAAAATAAACTTTCGGAATTTATCGACATAGGTTTTACGACCTAAAGGTAAAGAGTCTGATCGAAGATCCTTCTTAAGTTTTGGTTACCATTATTCAAGGTCCGTCAGATTATCTTTACCATGGTTCACCCTCGTTGAAGACTAACTGATCCCTACGTCTTATTCGACCTTAATGTCCCTTGAACTACCTCCATCTTCTCTCGTAAATTTACCCATCGACCACGATGACCCTTTCTTTGGCGGACGGTCACGACTTCGGTGTCCTCTGTACTCAAGGTAGGGACCCAGTCCTTCTAGGGGACCTCTTCTCTTACCGTTGGGTGACGTCATAAGGACGGACCTCTTCGGGTACCTGTCTCCTCAGTCCACCCGATATCAGGTATCCCAGTGTTTCTCAGTCGGTACTGACTTCACTGAATCGTGTGTGGAAGTGATACATAGAACGGATAGATGTATTAAGAATATATGAAAAAGTGAAGGATGAGGTTGAAGGAAAGTTTATTTCGAGTCGTTATTTTTTCGTTTTCAGACTTTTCAGATCAATTTCAAGTTTCTCCCATAATTAAAAGGTAAGAAGAGACCGGTATAGGAGATCTCCTTTTGAAGGATCCGATACTTTAAGAGGTACACCGTTGATATCTAACGACCGGTCACTCTATGTTTTTCTGTTCCCCCTAAACTTCTCCTTCATCTCATTTATCTATGTTGGTCATCCCTCATCTCGTAAAGTTGTTCACTTTAGTCTGTTAATTTTCAATAATACCTCCAAAATACATATAATTGTATATTTTACTTATGAATTTACTCTTCCATGTGAATGTAACGTTCTTCATATCCAAACTTATAGGGGTAATGACATTTACCACCTTGTTCATTAATTAGACGTCTGAAAACGTCTTAGTATATTCTGTGTCATGGATCTAGGTCACAGGTGTAAAGTCAAGATAAACAACAACAAGTCAGTGATTCGGTACAGACTGAGAAACACTGGGGTACCTAACATTGGGAGGTCCGAGGAGATAGGTACCCTAAAGGGTCCTTTCTTGTGACCTCACCCAACTGTAAAGGAAAAGGTTCCCTAGAAGGGTTGGGTTCCTAGCTTGGGTGTAGGGGTCATAGGAGACGTAACGTCCGTCTAAGAACTGGTGACTCGGTAGACCCTTCAGGAAGGTCAAGATAACGAACTTGAGTTTAGATATCGTAACGTGTAGAGTGTAGAAAGTGGGATTTCAAAGTGGTAGTCCTCCGTCGTTTAGAAGAGAAGTATAAGTACCGAGTGTCCTATTACTAATAGACTCCACCACGGTCATAGTACCGTCTCCTTTCAGTCCTTATCGCCGGGAGTGCCGTTATCAAGGGTTACGAAGACGAGTCGATAGTATGTATGAAGACTTTTACACATAAAGAGAAGAGTAAGGTAACCGGTTACGTTTAGGGTGTCGGACCGTTCGAGTTGTCATCTGTTTCTGTTCGTTAGGAGGTAATCTCTCCTTCGAAAGAAACAAGAATACTATAAAGTGAGATTTAATATGAATGAAACTACAGTTTTAAGTAAAATACTGACAGAAAACTTTCTATAAAAATACCAAAGTAAAAAGGAAACTAAAAAAGATTGGAGATGAAAGATTCACATAGTGAATCCATTGATACAGACTCCATATCAAGTATGATTTTTACATAACGACTTTGAACCTAAAATCGATAATACCTCTATTTTAGAAAATCGACTGTTTGAATTCAAAGTTGTAACAGTGTAATGAAAACCCAAAAAGAAATTAGACTCAATACAAAAATATAAGACATATAAAAAAAAGTAAAATGAGTGTAAAGAATGGAAGTCCGGAATATAAAGTATATAAAAGAAGACAAAAAGAGGACCACCCCGAATACGTAAAATATAATAAATAAACATAAACTGTCACAGATAACGAACGATTATATATACACACAGATTTGAACTCGTTCTATTCACGAAAATAGTTATAAACCAGAGGGAAGAGAGTTTGTGGTGGGGTGTACAACTATAATACATCTCAAATAAATTCCTAATAACACTGATATGAAAAAGTTTTGTAACTAATAATCCGTTGTCATTTGAAGTTATTCGGGTTATTGATTGTCATAAAGAATATATCATTTCGTAAAGTGGAACATCATAAAGAGAAGACCTACATTACATAAGATGTTATAAGAAAGACTCATTCAGTAAGTATCATTTAAAATAAGACTTAGGTAAATAAGTATTTATATGAAAATAATTGAATGAAAATGTATTAAATTTATTTCTCTTTTAATATGTAAATCTAAATGAAAGGAAATTGTTAAATTGGTAGTACCAGTCGTTTACTCAGGTTTTACGTCATGAACCTAGGTTAGAGTTTTTGTTGTCTTACTAGAGACAAGTAAACGTTCCGTTTGGTAAGTTATAGTAGTATTAGGTTCTGATACGGGGTTGGTCATTACGACTTCTTCGACTTCAACTTGCCACAATACTTTTGGATGTCTGGAAAATCTTGATTGTGGGGGTTTTCTACAGGAAAAGTAATATCCCCTGACCTTACGTTTTCATCTTTCAGTTTTTTGTGGACCTCTTTGTCCGTTTAAACCGGAACCTCGTGTCTTACTTCGTCCCGTTTTCGATTATCTCAAAACGGTTCTCTTGTGTGACCAGTATCGTTTGTGGGAGAAGGTTGTTGCGTTCTCTTCTGAGATGTGTACCTGTAGTGGTCTACCAGTTGTGGCTTTAGTCCAACTAATATAAGAAACGTCAGTTTCTACCTTTTCGAGATATGTCAGTTGTTTTTGTTCTGACCCACGCCTGACACCGAGTCTAATACTTGAGGAATAACGGTTTAAGTCTGAATTTAACTTCTTTCATCCCTTTTGGTGATCTGGTAAGTCCATACTGGATTTAGTTTAGGGAATACTGATATGTCACCTTCACTCTTTATCTAAATTCCCTGACCTTAGACTATCTATTTCACGGACTACTTGACACCTGTCTCCAAGCACTGTAACATGTCCTCTGTCCCTAGTTCCGGTAGGAGTACCTTTTATTTACTTTTTTCGTTTTACCAACAGACCCCTCCGGAATGTTTATGGACACTTTTCTGCTCTTCACTTTTCGTTTCCTCTTTTTCTTTTTATATTGGTAGACTTATGTCTCAAGGTTTCTTATCGTTCTTCTCTATTCTTTCGGAAGAAGTCGCTAGTTACATTTCTTTATCTCTTTTTGTTGTCTTACCCTTTCTGATCTCTAGAGAAGTTCTTTTAATCTCTATGGTTCCATTGCAAAGTAAGTTTCTACCCGAGCTATTTCCTATCTTTAACATCCCTGGATTGGTTTCGTCTGTTATAATTCTTCTCAACCGTTCTTATATGTCTTCTTGACATGTTTCTTCTAGAAGTGTTGTGTCTATTAGTGCTACCACACTAGTGAGTGGATCTCGGTCTGTAGGACCTTACACTTCAGTTCACCCGTAATCTTTCGTAGTGACCCTTGTTTCGATCACCTCCACTACCTTAAGGTCAACTCGATAAAGTTTAGGACTTTCTACCACGACACCTTTCACGACGTAAGTTATACGGTCGTTTAAACCTTTAGAGTCGTCACCGGTGTCCTGATCTTTTCCAGTCAAAAGTAAGATTAAGGTTTCTTTCCGTTACGGTTTCTTACGAGTTTGATGGCGTGTTAACACGAGTAGAGTGTGTGACCATTTCATTACGAGTTTTAAGAGGTTCGGTCCGAAGTCGTTATGCACGTGGTACTTGGAGGTCTACAAGTTCGACCAAAATCATTTCAGTCTCCTTGCTCTCTAGTTTAAAGGTTGTAGACGACCTAGTAGTTTTTTCGTTCTCGTAAGGTCTTTTTGTAGATAAAGACGAAATAACTGATACGGTTTCGGAAACTGACCCACCCAGTGTTATTTGACACCTTTTAAGACTCTCTCTACCCTTATAGTCTGGTGGACTGGACGGAGAACTCTTTGGATATACGTCCAGTCCTTCGTTGTTAATCTTGACCTGTACCTTGTTGTCTGACCAAGGTTTATCCTTTTCCTCATACAGTTCCGACATATGACAGTGGGACGAATAAATTGAATATACGTCTCATATAGTGCTCTTTGTGACCCGACCTTCTGTGTGTTCGACCTTAGTTCTAACGGCCCTCTTTATAGTTATTGGAGTCTATACGTCTACTGTGGTGGGAATACCGTCCTTCACTTCTCCTTGATTTTTCGGACAACTACTTTCACTTTCTCCTCTCACTTTTTCAACCGAAGTTCGAGTTGTAAGTCTTTTGATTCTAGTACCGTAGACCAGGGTAGTGAAGTACCCTTTATCTACCCCTTTCTCACCTTTGTCACAGTCCGAAATTAAATCCCGGAGGTTTTAGTGAAGTCTACCACTAACGTCGGTACTCTAATTTTCTGCGAATGAGGAACCTTCCTTTGAATACTGGTTGGATCTATCGTATAAGTTTTCGTCTCTGTAATGAAACGGTTGTTTCCAGGAAGATCACTTCCGATACCAAAAAGGTCATCAGTACATACCTACACTCTCAACCTGACTTTTCTAACGACTCGTGGCTTCTTAACTACGAAAACTTGACACCACAACCTCTTCTGAGAATTCTCAGGGAACCTGACGTTCCTCTAGGTTGGTCAGATAAGATTTTCTATAGTCAGGACCCACAAGAAACCTTCCTGACTACGATTTCGACTTTGAGGTCATGAAACCGGTGGTCTACACTTCTCAACTGAGTAACCTTTTCTGAGACTACGACCCTCCCTAACCCCCGTCCTCCTCTTCCCCTGCTGTCTCCTACTCTACCGACCTACCGTAGTGACTGACCTACCTGCACTCAAACTCACTTGAGACCCTCAACCACTACCCGTCCCTCCGGACCGAACGACGTAAAGTACCCCAGCGTTTCTAAACCTGTGCTGACTCACTGACTTGACTTCACTTGACTTGACTTGTTAAATTTTTGTTATACGATATAAAAATGGAACTTTTTCAACCATAGTGAGACTGAAGGGTCGGAACTAAAAGCTCCATAGACGAAAAGAATGGTCTTCGTAATTGTTACAATAAGAGTAGAAACTAAAAAATTTTTTACAAATTGATAATACATAACCTTACTTGTAAAAAAAGAGAAACAGTCGTAGGATGAATGGAAAATTTGACTCTAGAGTATCAAAAACACTTCCCTACTCAACGATAAAGAAATTTATTGAAAGGGGAATAAATGACCTGGACGAAGACTCGAGAGAAGTATTGAGTTCCAATTTAAAGATAAAGATACAAGGTAAAAATAAAACGAAATAAATTAAAAAATCAAAAAAAGTAAGACCCCTTGAAGGACCTGGACGAAAAATCAAGTAATAAAATAAGAACCCTGTTTACGTTAGACAATAATTCGGGTGTGTGATTCCAGTAATAAAATTTTTAACAGAAAAGTATTGACTACAGAGATCATCTAAGAATAATTATTGGGTTAAAGACGAAGTACGAAAGAAACCTTTAAGAGAAAGTTATATTTTTGAATGAAGTGAACAAGTGTAAGAAGTTGACACTATTTGAGACTCCTTTGACGACGGTACTTCGGAAGAGATTACTTCGGTGTCTGTAACACGCAGTCGGGTATCGGAGTCTTATTCTTCCACCCTACCACGGAACGTGCGACGACTGTTGGTAGAGATGTGTGGGATAGGAAGACTTAAGACGTACACCAAAAAAAAAGGAGACTCCGAACCAGGAAAATGAGAAGGAGAAACGATAATAAAGGGTTATAGATCCGGTGATTTCTGGCAAGAAACTTATAATTTCACAGAAGAAACTCTAATACGAGGAAGTCATAATGGTAGTGGAACCCACTAAAGTTACGGTAGGTCCAAGACAAGGATAGTAGTAGTCAATGAAGACA
Organism: Capra ibex; assembly: GCA_006410555.1. Taxonomy (NCBI): domain Eukaryota; kingdom Metazoa; phylum Chordata; class Mammalia; order Artiodactyla; family Bovidae; genus Capra; species Capra ibex. Next base: position 34,386,861 of record SJYO01018169.1, on the reverse strand, counting down.
AGAAACTTAAACACTTCTGAATGTTTGGGAAATGGGGAATGTGACGAGGACTAATTTGGAGAAGAAAAAAGTTAAGGAAAGATAAGTCGCAATTAAAGTACTCGGTAGGGAAGTCATATAAATAAATGTTTATACAAGTTAGTGTAATCTCTAAAAGACAAAATGGACCTCCTTCATATAACAAACACTTGTTTTTGGGATGTTGTCATTAGTTTCTGTTGGAACTTAAGTATCTCTGAAGAATTCTAAGGAAGTCTGGAAAAAAAGACTTTCTATAATTTTTTTTACCGTCTAGTTTCACACTCACTAGAACTTCCGTTCACATCCTCTAGTCTAGGGAAATATTACTACGTTTCTCTTTTTTTTTTAATCTTCAACTTGATTACACGTTCTACTCAACTCGTTTAATGGATTCTAAACTACTAGATCCTTTGTAAGTTTAACTAACATAATCTGTGTAATCCGGTCCCTATCGAACGACCTCTAGTAATGTTTCTAAAGTTAGAATTGGTTTTAAGTTCCTATATTAAGTCTCGATTTTTACACACACATCACCTCTTCCCATGAGTAGAGGTCCACGACCCTAAGTCCTTGATACTCTCTCATTACCTCGATTGATGGCCTACGTATAGTAATTGAGAATTATTGTCTTTACTTCAGAGCATAAGTCTTCCTTTCTTGGTATTAGAAAATCTCTAGTGTCTTTACGGTGAGTCTTTTAATAGGAGTTCGTCATTGTCTTTTTTACCCAGAAAGATCCTCACTCCCTGAAACACTTGGTCTTACACTCTCAGTTTCTACTCCTTTATTGTAGGTTGGTTGAAAACCACGTCCTTCTCGGGAGGATCTCATGTCGTCTCACCAGTATTCTGACAAGTAGGTACTTTTTGACCCCTCCTATTCAACCATAAACCACATACCAGAATATTGGTATTCTAATACGAACTTTAGTGTCAGAGACGATTTTACAACCATTCATTTAATTGGTAAAGGGACTTTAAGAGTCAGAAACATTACTTAATTCAGACGCCGAGTCTACCATTTCTAGTCGGACGTCACGTCCTTTGGGTCGAAACTAGGGACCCAACCTTTCTAGGAGACATCCTCCCTTACCGATGGGTGAGGTCATAAGAACGGACCTCTTAAGGTACCTGTCTCTTCGGACTGTCTGATGTCAGGTACCCCAGTGTTTCTCAGTCTACGCTGATTGTGAAAGTAGGTTAACTGTGAAAGATAAACTGTACGTAACCCTGAGGTGACCGGGTTTCTCCTTCCCAGAGTTGAAACCCAGGAGTTCAGTGACCATCGTACATGTACTTAGTCTCAACCCTTATTTTACCCTCTAGTGTCCCTGTACCTTACCGTCATCTCTGGGGTTTAAGACGATTAAGTCGATACCCCGACTTTTACACCGACTACATTCGGTAAAAGTACCGTGACTAGTTCTTTTTGTCCACTGACATTAGTACAGTCAACTTTTTATCTTAGGAAAAAATAAATTACAAAGTAGTGAATCAAAAAGATACACTATAAATACACCTGTTAATGACGGTAGACTGATATTAAAGGTAGACAAGTAGTTGTGGTCTTTATGAAACAAAATTCATCGTTACATTTCTTAAAAGTATGTGGTTACTATCCTCGTGATAATTCAATATTACTTACTAAGAACCAAAATCAAACCTTTAACTAACGTTGTCTGTTATGTACAGTTACAGTGTACTGACTTATAATGACTTGTCCTATAACAACAAAATACTATCACTTTGATCCTCAATAAATGAGTAAAACCCATGAACGGTCTGACTATGTAAGTAAAATGGATCACTCTTCGAATTCGAATTAAGAACCACCCCGGTATCATACAAGTTTCTCTGGGACACTATTCTGTGATGACTATTTGGTTCCGACAAGGAGACTATATACTTCCGTTGAAATTCCGAAAATACTAAATAAAATACCAAAATAAAATCCGAATCTCACAGTGTATTAAGTGACCTTTGAAGTTAAACGGATTCTTTAGTAGTCTATTAACACTCTGACCGAAATTTTCTCATGAATCTTCTGTGTCTATTTAAACTACGTTAATCATCCTAAAAATATATTAGTTTACGTTTAAGACAGAAAGGATACCAAATTTTGCAAAACTAAATGTGTATAATCATCGTAAAAGATCGACTCCTGTTATCTTTCCTTTTGATTCGGTATTTGAAAGAAAACCCTATTATAAATGACTATGAAATAACAATGTTTTTGTTTTCATTTTATATAAGAACAAACTTCTTAAGTCTGTTGTCTATTTCCATATTATATTTTTCACTTTTAGACCGTGAACGGAGATCATCGTGGTAAAATAACAAACAAACTAAAAAAGGAGTTATTACGGTCGTACTTATTTGGCCGTTTTTATTTGGTCGTACTGTTTAATACATAATAAAAAATTTTATTTCCCTTACTAAGATTTGTGTAGTAACTCTTGTAACACAAAAAGTAAATTATGCTATAGAAGTTGTCAAAAGTATAACTGTGTTTGTATGAAGTAAAAGAAACCCTCTACCCTCTCTCAAAGTTTTCCCTCACCTATTTACATATGGATAGCGACTAAGTAAACTCCAAACTTTCTTTTGTTGTTTTCAGACATTTCGTCAATAGGAAGTTAATTTTTTATTTATGTAATTTTTTATGAAAGAAATTGTCGAAGTTTTATAGAATAAAGTAATTGAAAGTATGAATCTATGGAACAAACGAATAATAAAATGATGATTTGTAAGTAGCAAAAAAGGGAGGATTAAAACTTGTAAGTAGGATGAAAATATTTAGTACTGTAAAAACAACTTCATGATCAACTAGCCGACGTAGTCAACGAAAGTCTATATCTTATTTTTATGTCCTGAGATTCACATCGGTTTATAAAATTTACAAAACACAATGACAATAGTGGAATAGAAATACAAGATATTTCAGATCATATTAAATGTGTTGAGTATGGTTATAGGATTGATAATGCCTCTCTTATCGAAACCGATAAAAACCGGTACGTATAGATTGAGACTTAAGAGTGAGGGTTGAAAGATGTAGGGTGAAGTGACAGTAAGAAGGACTACTATTTTTAATTATGTTTTTTAATACCCTTGGGTCAACGATAGATGTGATGTTGGTAACGTTAGTATGTCTTTGAGATTCTAAGAAAAAGTACTAAATAAAATACTATGTTTTATACAGAATACCCTATTTACAAAGTGGGATAAGATAGGGGAAAACGGAAATTTAAATTATATTTGGTTTAGACCGATAACTGTGATTTTATCTTTCAATTAAGTTACTTTTTATTTAGTAATTTAAGGAATAGATTGATTAATAAACCGGGTTGGTCGTGAAGTTAAGTCCGTTTTAACAATGGTCTATAGAAACATGGTTCTATTGATTCCGGACGACATTAAGAGAAGGTAATATTAAAAGGGATTTTTGTATTGATTAAGAAGAAAATTATATAAGTGAAGGAGTCTTTACTTTTCAAAAGGTGACAATTTCAGTGTTATTTAAGAGTAATGTAAAGGTGAAGTTCCATTGTCAGTTATAACTTCGGGACCACAACGAATTCCGTTGATACACGAGTGGAAGTGGAACCCGAATGTAGGACTTTACCCTAGGGAACAGAGAAAATGGGATTGAATAGGACCGTTCACTAAAAGACTTGGACAATGTATCGAACTTTGAAAAAAATACTAGAGAAAGTTGTTGATATTTTTACTTAATTCAATGTATTCTCTGGATTAGGCTTCAACAAAAAAAAAGAAGAAGAAGAAAGAAAAAATTTTTTATTTGTAGTTTTTGTGTTTTTGTAAAATTTTGGTTTTGAATTATAGGATATTAAAAGATCGACTTATCTTGTGACATCTATTAGACCAAATGAGTAAATAAAATCGGTTGAGTGAGTAAAATATCTGAATCCATGACTCTGGTTTTTTCAATTTGTTTAACGGGTTCTAGAATATTTACCTCTTTACGTCTCATAAAGAGGGAATTAAAATGAGGGAGTAAAATATTCCGACTTCTATTTTCCTTTTTTACTGAGATACGGACAGATAAAAATCTTTTTGTATAGGGGTTTAGAACCTGTAGTAGTCTCAAGTTTTCGACCATACTAAAGAGGTTTTACGTATTGAAAGTCGAAGATGGGTACTTGTTTCAAATGTACCGTTTGTACATCATCTGTGGTCATTAGGACCGAACAAGCACACGACCAACGAGTCAGTAGAGACTGAGACGATGACGTACCTGATACCGGGTGGTTCGAGGAGACAGGTACCTTAAGAGGTCCGTTCTATGACCTCACCCAACGGTAAGGAAAGAAGTCCCGTAGAAGGGTAGAAGGGTTTCTAACTTGGGTTCATAGGACGTAACGCCCGTCTAAGAAATAACGGACTCGATGGTCCCGAAAAGACCCCCATTTTATTATCTCTGATCCTTTTACTTTCGGTCTTACCCTTCGTTATCCCACTCAATCGTCTACTGTTCTATCCGTTATTAATACTGGATCCATTAGTTTTACTTAACATATCGGAGTTTTCTTAGTAAACCCAGTAAATAACGGAGACTTATATTCTGTGTCAAAATGTTTTACCGTTATATTATTATAAACAGGTTAATAAAAAAAAAGAAGATTAGATTCACTGTAATCTTACCCTTTCTGATCTCTCTAGAGAAGTTCTTTTAATCTCTATCGTTCCCTTGTAACATACTTTTCTACTCGTGTTTTTTCCTGTCTTTGTCACACCTGGATTTTCTTCGTCCTTTGTAATTCTTTTTCATCGTTCTTATGTGTCTTCTTACCATGTTTTTTCTAGAAATGTTGGGTCTAGTAGTGGTACCACACTAGTGAGTGAATCTCGGTCTGTAGGACCTTACGCTTCAGTTCACCTGGTATCCTTCGTAGTGATACTTGTTTCGATCATCTCCACTACCTTAAGATTAACTCGATAAAGTTTAGGATTTTCTACTACGACACTTCCACGACATGAGTTATACGGTCGTTTAAACCTTTTGAGTCGTCACCGGTACCCTGATCTTTTCCAATCAAAAGTAAGATTATGGTTTCTTTCCGTTTCGGTTTCTTACGAGTTTGATGGTGTGTTAACGTAAGTAGAGGGTGTGGTCGTTTAGTCACGAGTTTTAAGAGGTTCATTTCGAAGCTACCAGACACTTGGTACTTGAAGGTCTACAAGGTCGACCTAAATCTTTTCAGTCTCCTTGACCTCTAGTTTAACGGTTGTAGGTGTCCCAGTAGTTTTTTCGTTCTCAAGGTCTTTGCATAGATGAAGACCAAATGACTGATACGGTTTCGGAAACTGACACACCCAGTGTTGTTTGATACCCTTTAAGACTTTTTCCACCTTGATGGTCTGGTGCACTGGACGGAGAAGTCTTTGGACATACGTCCAGTCCTTCGTTGTCAATCTTGACTTGTACCTTGTTGTCTGACCAAGGTTTATCCTTTTCCTCATGCAGTTCCGACATATAACAGTGGGACGAATAAATTGAAGATACGTCTCATGTAGTACTATTTACGGTCCGACCTACTTCTTGTTCGACCTTAGTTCTAACGACCCTCTTTATAGTTATTGCAGTCTATACGTCTACTGTGGTGGGAATACCGTCTTTCACTTCTCATTGATTTTTCGGAGAACTACTTTCACTTTCTCCTCTCACTTTTTCAACCAAATTTGTAGTTGTAAGTCTTTTGATTCTAGCACCGTAGGCCAGGGTAGTGAAGTACCGTTTATTTACCTCTTTGTCACCTTTGTCACCGTCTGAAATAAACCCTTCCCGAGGCATTAGTGACGTCTACCACTGACGTTTGTACTTTATTTTTCTGTGAATGAGGAACCTTCTTTTCAATACTAGTTGGATCTGTCGTATAATTTTTTGTCTGTGTAATGAAACCGTTGTTTCAAGGTAGATCAGTTTCGATACAAAAGGTCACCAGTACATACCACACTCTCGACCTGATATTACTTTCGACTCACGATTTCTGTCAGGAACCCCAACGTTTCTCAGTCTATACTGACTCACTGACTTGACTTCACTGTAATAAGAACTTACTTACTTACTTCAACGAGTCAGCACAGGTTGAGAAACGTTGGGGTACGTGACATCCGATGGTCCGAAGAGACAGGTACCTTAAAATGTCCGTTCTCAGGACCTCACCCAACGGTAAAGGAAGAGACCCCCTAGAAGGACTGGGTCCCTAGTTTGGGTCCAGAGGGTGTAACGTCCGTCTGCGATTTGGTAGACGCGGTGGTCCCTTCGGAAGAACTTACCACGTGGCTTTTTAAAGAACATTGAGGATATTGCACACACAATTAGTAAATCAACATAGGTTGTATCGGGCGGTCCGAAGACACAGGTACCCAAAGGGTCCGTTCTTATGACATAACCCAACCGTAAAGGAAGAGGTCCCCTAGAAAGGTTGGGTCACTAGGTTGGGTCCAGAGGACGTAACGACCGTCTAAGAAATGGCTGACTCGGTGATCCCTTAAGGGTTGAGAATATTAATTCACAAAGATTAACTAGTCTTTTAGTATCAAATATATTGGGACGACGATGACGATTCAGTGAAGTCAACACAGACTGAGACTCTGGGGTATCTGCCGTCGGGTGGTCCGAGGGGGTAGGGACCCTAAGAGGTCCGTTCTTGCGACCTCACCCAACAGTAAAGGAAGGGGTTACGTCCTTTCACTTTTCACTTTCACTTCAGTGAGTCAGCACAGGCTGAGAAACGCTGGGGTATCTGACGTCGGGTGGTCCGAGGTGGTAGGTACCCTAAAAGGTCCGTTCTCATGACCTCACCCCACGGTAACGGAAGAGGTAATATATTGGGATCATGTATCAATAAAAAGTCTGTATGTTTCATAAACTATGTCTAAATTTTGATCTTAAGTCATACCGACTAAGTACAACCACCTACCGTTTTTGATTGCATTATAACATTTCGTTAATAGGAAGTTGACTTTTATTTATTTAAAAAGTATTTTTCTATTTCTATTTATTTATTTTGATCCCAAGTTAAAAGATTTTAGGTGACTTAGCTTAGTTATTAGTTGTATCTAAACAAACACTTTAGACTATTCCCGTGGATAGTATTATACACTCAGTCAGAGTCTAAGTCAGATGATGGGTTCGTAGTGAGTTGTTATGTCGTAACGTGTACAACTCACATAAACACTCATACACACACCATCAGAATTCTTCAAACATAAATCGTCAAGTAAAATTTATATATTACGGGAAACAATGGAACTATTTATTAGGTAGTTTGTTAGTGGCCCCACACATATACATATAAATTACACCTTCCAGTAGTAGATAAAAATCTTCAGGGGTGGGATTGAGGTGTCCCGAAGACTTAGTTAAATATCTTTACGGTATTTTATGGAAACAGGAACCAAACTACTAGGTGTCAAAATTAATACTAGTTTCGAAGACCAAGAAAGTTAATCAGAATCCCGTTTAACGATATCGAATTTTAATTACAAATCAGTAAATATAAAGTACGAATCCGAAAAATAAATCTCTTAGACTTTAGTACCAGATTGACTCCACACTTGGGACGACTATTGGACGGTAGACTCACAGACGAGGCATCCGACCACGAGCGTTAGGAAGAGACGACATTGTAAATTGGATAATTGAATAATTTTATTCTGTCGTATACCACCGCGACATCTTGATTGGTGACTTACTCTTTCTTCAGTAAAACAACATTTTCCATAAAGTCCTTTGGCCCACGACCAAGGCCTCGTTCCTTTTTACTCTCTTTCCTACTTTCTATTTTTAGTACACAAAGACAAAAGAACCTATTGTAGTTGTAAAAACTCAGTTGTCTTTTTACACTTTAAGGATAACTAATTGTCATAATGATTCCGACCTTAACGTTCACACCGCGTTTAAGTAAACTGTAACTGTCTTTTTGGTCGTCTAATTTTTTGCAAAAAAAAAAAAAAAAAATTTTTGCAAACAAACTTTGGTCGAACAAACGTAATAAAGATCCGGTGAGTACTAGATAACACATTTTAATTAAAACGTCTTGTGGTCTTCCATATATACGACGTGAACCGACACGTTGGGAACTTAGGAGAATTTTGTTCTGGTTTGGAATTTTACTTTATTGGGAAGTTCCAATACAAGAGGAGGTGTTTTACTTCATCATAACCTTTTTCATAAAGTAGTATTATTTTAATGGTAATACGGTCTATTGTAAAATGAAAGTCAAAATGAATAGAGTCTTTCTCTTATAAGATTAGGTACTCTTTCTTTATATTAGAATGGAAGTTTATGGTAGATTATTTTTAAAGTTAGTATCAATGGAAGTCAAGTCAAGTCAAGTCAGCGAGTCAGTACGAGCTGAGAAACGTTGGGGTACTTAGTGTCGTGCGGTCCGGAGGGACAGTTAGTGGTTGAGGACCTCAAATGAGTTTGAGTACAGGTAGTTCTGCCACTACGATAGGTCGGAAGAGTAGGAGACAGTAGGGAAGAGGAGGACGGGGGTTAGGGAGGGTCATAGTCTCAGAAAAGGTTACTCAGTTGAGAAGCGTAGTCCACCGGTTTCATAATCTCAAAGTCGAAGTCGTAGTCAGGAATGTTACTTGTGGGTCCTGACTAGAGGAAATCAGGGAACTTGTCCAACCTAGAGGAACGTCAGGTTCCCTGAGAGTTCTCAGAAGAGGTTGTGGTGTCAAGTTTTCGTAATTAAGAAGCCGCGAGTCGAAAGAAGTGTCAGGTTGAGAGTGTAGGTATATACTGGTGACCCTTTTGATATCGGAACTGATCTACCTGGAAACAACCGTTTCATTACAGAGACGAAAACTTATACGATAGATCCAACCAGTATTGAAAGGAAGGTTCCTCATTCGTAGAAAATTAAAGTACCGTCACTAAAACCTCGGGGGTTTTATTTCAGACTGTGACAAAGGTGACAAAGGGGTAGATAAAGGGTACTTCACTACCCTGGTCTACGAGATCAAAAGACTTACAACTCGAAATTCGGTTGAAAAAGTGAGAGGAGAAAATGACAGTTGTTCTCCGAGAAATTAAGAAGAAGTGAAAGTATCAATGGAATCGGGAAAACTTTGTTGTCTACAAAATATGAAACATACAATTAAATAAAGACAAATGTTAGAGTATTTACTTTTTAATAAAGTAAGGAAACTCAACTGTAACTATTTCTAAACAACCTTATAGAATAGTTGACCATTTTTTTTAAGACGTTCGACGTCCTCCTTAGTTCATTTATATTTTAAATGATATATATATATATACTTTTGGTTACATATAATATGGAAGTATTTTCGATTATGTTCTAGATAAAAACTTTAAGGTTAAAATTGGAAACCGAGTTGTTAAGTGAATAGGTAAGTCAGTGTCAATCTAATTTGTAGATGAAACACGGTTCAAAACGACACAACCAGTTTGGGTACTCTTATATTCGAAATTTAATTTATAAAAAGGTAACTGATTTTTTCTTTTTTTTTTCACCTTTTGGGGTTTTTCCACTGACTTTTATCCCATTACTCCTTTACACTATTAGAGTCAAAATTCCCATAGAGAGACTTATCTAAAAAAAACGTTTGACGTAAATTCTACTAGAATAAATAAATAACTCTTATGGTCATGAAATAATAGACCCCGAAGGGTCCCCAAGTGACCATTTCTTAGACGGACGGTAACGTCCTCGCTGTCCTCCGGATCCAAACTAGGGACCCAATCCTTCTAGGGGACCTTCTCCTTTATCGTTGGACGAGGTCATAAGAAGGACCCTATTAGGGTACATGTCTCCTCGCACCGGCCAATGTTAGGTACCCCAACGTTTCTCAGTCTGTACTGGTTCACTGACTTGTGTGATAATTGATTTGGTCTTGGATTAGAATAAAACTTTAGACATAAAATAAAATAATTTTTTTTTTTACTTGTTGATTTAGGGTATCGTTATGAGACCATATTCCCACTCCTGAGACTTGTACATGAGGATGGGAAACGCCCTGGGATAGTTTTGACCAATATCTTATTTAGACCACTGAGTGTTTCATCTCACCAAAATAAAATAAATAAATATAATAAATTAATTGATTAAGTAATTACAAAAATTTTTTCGTAGTATTCTGTTTAACAACAGTGATTCTTAATTGGATCCATAATAAGGAAAAAGAAAGTATCAGGGTATAAACAAAAGTTTTTAGCAAAATGAAAAAAGAACTTTTCAGGAAACGTCGAGAAACTTTAAGGATTCTTCCTTCGTATCTTACAAGTATAGTTATTATTGGTACTATTATATAAAGATGAACTTCATACTTGTCTATCTTTAAAAGTACATTTGAACTTATGGCGATACAAACCGAATTTAAATTAACTCAGATAATCGAAACAGTCATGTCGACACACATAAAGGAATATGTACCGTTAAGTATGTGGAAATTCCATTAAGGGGAAATAATAATGTAAACGTTTAGTCAGTTGATAATTTAATTATCACCAACTAACAATTTTCTGTTTATTAATTATATCTTTTGATTCTTTTAATTTCTTAGAGACTGGATATTTGAGAGGTGTATTTGGGTAATACTAATTAGGGAACATTCAACTAAAATAACCGTATTTCATCTGTTGTAAAAAACTGGTAAATATTTAATACGAATGTAATAAAAAATATGAGAAGGGTAGACTTGTTCAAGAGAAGACTTATTAAACCATAAGAGATAAAGGGTGTTAGGGCCAAATAAGTCTTCAGGGTAGAAGACTTAAAATGTCCAACCCTATCATATGTCACCACCTCCTTTACCTCTGGTAAAGTTACACTTCGACCCTGTCGTTTGGGTTGTCAACTATGAACTTCATTTGTGATTTTAACGTAATTGATTAAGTCGAGACAATCATTTTAGAACATCCTCATTTTTCGGAGAGGTTACCGTTATTTTAAGTTCTTATATATAATAAATGTCCTAGATCAATTCACTTTTTTGATAGTTATTTTTTTTCAGATCTGTTTTGTAACTTATTGTGGTAAAATACAATTTTTGTTCCGGTTCAATAAAATTAGACAAATAGTTTCTATCGGTTTTACTTATCCTCTTTGTCACTGATATAAAGTTATGTCAATTCCAGTTAAAGGTCGACATCGAGTAAACCCCCATTTATCATTTAGATTTTCGAGTAGTTTTTATCAAAGTACCCTGAAGGGACCACCAGGTCACCATTTCTGAGACACGAAGGTAACGCCTCCAACACCCAAGTTAGGAACCGGCACCTTCAAGGTATATGACGTGACACACCGGTTTTCTTATTTGTTTTATTTTTACGTATATGGAATTTTTTTTTTTTTCCCATCAAAGTACCTTCCTTACACTGGTCCTCAAACAAACATGTCACTCGGACCTTACGACATTTGTTATTGTACGTACTTAGAGTTTGACTCTTCTCATACATCTTAAGTTATAAATACGATTGATCGAATGCGTCACGAAGTCTCGTGTATTCATTTGTGAACCACAACCGACAGTTAACCACCGAAACGTTCATTTCCGGTTTGACCTTACGATAGCGTAAAAGGAAAAGAAAAGACGACCCGATTTGTCTGTACGTGATTTTCGTTAAATCCTGTCTTACCGTATTATTTTGTCGTCCATACACACAACCAAAGAGTCCATTTGTGGATATTAACCATGTCCCATAAATGTTGTTCTTCAGTGAAGGGTAAGTCATAGTTATTGGACGAAGTTAACCTACTGGTTTCGAGTAAGGTATCCTACTGACTGTGGTCCAGGTTTGTGTCAACAGGAAGGGTCCCAAATATCTCCGGACGGTTCGGCATACTCTGGTGTAAAATACCGTCGTTAATGAAAGAAAAACCAACATTTGTTGTCTTGGACATTCTCGTGAATGTTTTATGACAAGGGGTGTTGAGACGGTTATTGGTTGACCTATCAATAAGGTGAGAACCGGAAAGTTGAACTATCGTTATTTTGGTCGACAACACGCTTACAACGGTGAAACGTAAGATATCAATGCATCGTTCGATTACGTAGTCGTTGAGAGGTTTACGGTTTAAGAGATAAGACACACTCCAAAAAGAAGACCAAAGTACAAGAACCACCACCAATAATTTACCGGTACTAGCTAAACTTCTCGACTGGTAGTTTAGTAGATACGACTTTAATCTTAGGAGACCTTTCAATGGAAGAAGATTGAAGACTATTTGAAGTTTTTATTTTATTTTAGTCTGTTACATTAACGACGTTTTTGTCTTATTCAGTTCAGTGATGATATTTACAGTGGGTCCGTTTTTCTTTTCCTAAAAGATTCAAGTCTGTTACTTAGGATAAAAAGGGTTACAATCTCAGTAACGGTTACTTACCTTCACTATACCAACGAGAAGAAAGTATACCTCCGATTAACTCAGTTGATTACTCTGTTCAACATAAATTAACGACTGAAATCCTTATGTTTTTTCTCTTATATAAAGAAAAGGTAGGTTCTCTGAATCAGTAAGTTCTCACTCCAACTTATCAAAGTAAAAAGACATAGTCACGTGGTGTTAAAGTCGTCATTGTGTTTTGTAAACAGTAAAGGATCGAAGGGAGTGAATGGACGGGGTTTCGGTTCTCATGTATCGGAAGAGGTAGAGTGTCACGTAAATGCAGACACCAAGGGTTATCTTCCACTAAAAGAAGTTCTCTTATTAGCACGGAACGCACTCCGTTTACACTATTGGTGACGTGATGTCTTCACAGGTTCCTAGTACGGAACACCTAGAAATTAGGAATGTTGGGGATTTGGTTACGAAACTTATATCTTCCATGAGTCACTTACCTACAAGAATTTATTTAATTTGGACCGTTTCGTACCGTTTAGTCTAATGGTTTTTTATTTATTATGTTTATTTTTATACTTTTCGACATTTAAGTAAAAGATTAGTACGTCAAAATGTGACAAAATATTCATAACTTGGACCTTTCTCTTTTATGACCTATTTACTAACTTAAACGTTAAGTAAGAATTGAAGGGTGTTTCATAATCTTCAGACTATTTGTCCAAAAATTATCGTCTTTTCGAGTCTTCATCTTTATTTCGTTTCAAAAGTAAGAAAAAGGTACAATTTTCTAAGTACAGAATTTTTAAGGTTCGTTGATTGTATATTTTATGGACTATACATTATCAGTAAAAAGTATTAACTCTTTATTATAATTAAAATACAAGAAAGAAATGAGAGAGTTTCCACAAAATCTAACAAAGAAAAGACTTTTTTAAGTGAAAGTTTCGGGTTTCTCTTAATAGGTTTCCGATAGGGTCAAGTTACTACACCTCTATGCCATCAAATAAAGGTAATCAGTGTGTTTAAACGGGTTGTAGACAAAACCTTAAGAGTAAATTTTCCGTAATTTAAAGTTTAGTCCATACATACGATGACCGTTTTCTAAGAGAGACCTTAAAATTGATCATCCACCATTTATACCGAAACAAATAAATTTTTTTATGACTCCGTATTTATAAATGATACGTGTGAAAATACCCGTTTTTAATTCGTTCTTCAAAGTCTTTATTAAATTTTAGACATAAAGTAAGTAAATAGAACGGAAAAGACATATTTGACATAAAGTCCCTTTGGTTTATACACTCATCTTTTTTTTAATAAAGAATGGATTCCTAAGATTGGACATTTACGGTTTCTTTACTAGACTAAACTTTTAATGAAAAAACTTCGTCTCTCACTTTCTGAAGTAGACCTTCCATTGGTGTTACGATCTCATTAATCCACTTTCTGACTCTTAAAATGCTACATAATAAGTTCGACTGTTGTGGACTTGTTTCGTTAGTTAAAGCATAGTAATGTGTAGAGAACTATAGTCTCTTCTTCATGTGCCTTATTGGATCCTTCATAAAAACGGTTTTGTTAACTTTACCTTAGGTCAGTTCGGAGGTCTATATTTTAGTTAAATGTCTTTTGTGCCCTCTATTTCCCGTGATTTTCGTATGTGAGTCGTTTTAGTTATGTCACCTAGTAATCATCCTATTACCACCTAATAGGATTAATCACCTATTTATTTTGTTGACATCTTTCAATATAGTCTACATTTAGTCCTTAAAACTTATAAAAGACCCACAATATAATAAGGTTCTTTAATAACAATCCATACTATACATGGATAGTAATACAAATAAAAAAAAATTCATAGGTATTATGTCGAGTTGTTATGAAGTGAGTAGAATAGGTAAAACAAAGAAAATTTACAGTTACAAAATTTTGACTCCTTTAAATTTCGTTCATGACCTGAAGGGTCTACCACGATCACGATTTCTTGGTCGGACGTCCTCTGCATTCTCTGACCCCAAAGTATGGACCCAACCCTTCCAGGGGACCTTCTCCCGACCGTTGGGTGAAGTAATAAGAACGGACCTCTTAGATGTACCTGTCTCCTCGGACCACCCGATGTCAGGTGTTCTAGTGTTTCTTACCGTGTGTTGACTTCACTAAACCGGACGTGTGTTTCGTTTATGGTCTATATTATAAAATTTATAATTTTTTTTAATATACACATGGAGATTTTCGTTCTGCAAAAACAATAACAACAGTAATAACATAACGACTTAGTAATCTACTTGAAATTTTATCTTTTACAAAAGGACGTATGGCAAAAGTAAGATGTCTATGTACGGACTTAAGAAGTCAGTGGAAGGTGTTCAAACCCTAACCGGACTCCCTATCACAACTGAAGTCGTACTGTCCGTCAGTGTTACCGGAGACTGATAGGGTAGTGGACCTTAGACACAGGAACATGTTAGGGGAGAGGAACTTACACCGTACCCAAATTACTGAGTAAAGATGATCAAGGGACCACCGAGTCTACCATTTGTAGACAGACGTCACGTCCTCTGAGTCCAAGTCAGGGACCCAACTCTTCTAGGGGACCTCTTCCCTTACCGTTGGGTGAGATCATAAGAGTGGACCTCTTAGGGTACCTGTCTCCTCGGACCACCCGATGTCAGGCAACCCAACATTTCTCAGTCTGTGCTGACTCACTTACTGTGAAAAGTGAAAGATTATTTATCTTACACCGTCTTCACTACTCCTCCACAGTGAAGATTTTAGTCTAATAGTTTCTACCACCGAAGGTAGAACCTCCGAAACCGTAAGAGAATGAGAAACCCTTAAGAACAAAGACCTCTTTCGGTCGAAGGTACTGTACTTCGTCGAGACATCATTTTAGGGGTACTTACTTTAACCTTCATCTAAAAGATGCAAAACGGTTTTCAAGACACATACTTAAGTCTTCGTCTAGGAGTGGGTCAAACTTGGAAGTCTCTGTTGTCACGGTGGATTATCATACTGACAATGACACATTCTCTACTTGAGATTCGTTCTTGGTACATAAATAAGGTGACACCCTAAGAAGGAAAAGATGTATAATGAGTAGGGTGGTGATGACTGTTCGCATGAGAATACTCTTTGATTGAGTATGTGAATAAAAACGGAGTCCGAAGTGGACATAAATAACGGGATATAAGGAGAACGGAGTAAGGAAAGGAAAGAAACAGATGAAAACAAAAGGGTATGGTGGATTAATAAAAATGAGTCGGAAAATCCTAATACTTTAATCACAATATTGCATTCGACAAAATCGATAATTCTTTTGTAAGGAATAATATCATTATACTTTCAAAGGACAGGGTTTCTACTGGTTAGATTCATAGGTTGTCGTCCTATTATATATACGTACACCCACGAGTTAACACAGACTGAGAAACGCTGGGGTGGTCCCCAGCGTACCCTAACCTCTACCGTTCTTATGACCTCACCCAACGGTAAAGGAGGAGGTCCCCTAAAAGGACTGGATCCCTAGGTTGGGTGTAGAGGTCACAGGGGACGTAACGTCCGTCTAAGAAATGGTGACTCGGTAGTCCTTTCGGGGTTGTCCTATTATTTATCTTCCATTTATAAAGTGTGGAGACACTATCGAGTCCGTTCCGTAACAGAAGAACTTCTACTTTCTTCTACCGTGAAGAAACTCTACAAACTCCCTCTTTTTCTCTCTCACTCAATTGTCTAAAAACTGACACCCACAAAATGTCGAGATCGAAAATCGATCGTTTATTCCTAATGAGTCAGTATTTCAATTTAGGTCTACAATTAATCCCTCTTTATACTTTGATAAACGACAAACCAAATGATGATATCTTTGATTGGATGTCCTACCCGAAAAAGTTTTATGTTAAAGGGTTGTCACTCTGTCGTGACCGTACCGATAGAACAAAGTGTTGTTGGGTGACATTAAATAAATTTTGTCTTGACCTCAGTACTAATATGTCGTAGTTTAACTTATTCCGTAGGTAGAAGTCGTTTTCACCCCTGATGTTTATTCAATCTCAGTTGTCTTTGTCCGTTGGTGTAGTTAGTCAACGTGGTATATTAGTAGTAGTAGTGTCTCGAATAATCTACTGTTCAGCAGAAGATTCGTTAGATGTAAGTTGAGTAAATGAAGAGAATCTTCAGATACCCCCATCCATGATGGTAGTAGGCGTAAAATTTACTTCTTTTATTCTTTGATTTATTGAACAGGTATAATTTCACACTTCTCAAGTACTAGGAACGCGATTTAGCGAAATCAACACAGGGTGAGACGCTGGGATAGTTGACATCGGGTGGTCCGAGGAGACAACTACCCTAAGAGGTACGTACATATGACCTCACCTAACGGTAAGGGAAGAGGTTCCATAGAAGGGTTGGGTCCCTAACTTCGTCACACAGAATGCAGATTGGACGTACTTGTCCACCCAAGAAATGGTGATCGTAGTGGACCCTTCGGGAATAAATACTAGGAAAAAGGATCTGTCATAAACCACCAAATTAACGATTCAACATAGACTGAGAACCGTAATGGTACCGGACATCGGACCGTCCGAGAAGACAGGTACCCTAAAGAGTCCGTTTTGATGACCTTACCCAACGGTATAGGAAGAGGTTCCCTAGAAGGGTCAGGTCCCTAACTTGGACACAGAGGACGTAACCGTCCGTCTAAGAAATGGTGTCTCGAGGGACCCGTCTGTGTGTCAGTGCATATGTATATGATTAGTCAGTATGACGATGTGAATCTCCGACTTATCCTTGTCGATTCTCCGTCTACCCTTAGATTCATATGATTTTGTACCTCCCACCTCTAGACTTACCCGTGGATGTTTTAATAAACTTAGAGTACGTAAAAGAATATTTCTGGTTTACTCTCCTCTTCCCCCATAGTTCTTCAATATTTACTGTTTCATCTCTAACGTTCATACCCAACCGGTTTTTCAAGTAAACCCGAAAAGGTAATTCTACATTAGTCTGTCAGAGTGAAGTTTTACACTCCGTCTCTGAAGGAGACACTACCAGCGTTATCCATTCGTAGGTAGACTTTCGGTGTCACCACTACGGACTTCTCGTAGATCAACTTACTTTTGGTAGGACCGTCATACTTAAAGAGTCACTGTATCTTCTTCACCGAGAGACGATTTTCTATAGTCGAGAGTCTATCCTAAACCTGAACCCTTCTCTCCTCTGGGCACACTTTGTGGTACGTACCGTAATCACAAACTCCCCCAGTTGAATAATTGTTGTTAAAACAAGAGCTCAAACCCACTCGGACCAGACTCTGCCACAAACTCTTGTGTGACCGGAAGTCCAAAAAGAGGTCAGTCATTGTTAAACGTGTATAAGAAATAAAATATCCTTAGTCTTATCAGACACTATCACTAAATCGATGGTCTTCTAGTGGACGTAGGTTACTTTAGATAGTAAATTCGGCCCTGTGGTGCATAATCATCTTGTAGACGAAGTGAGGAGGATAGGATCTGCACAATGTAAAAGGATCCTAACTTCGACACCAAAAGTCGAATTAAGTGGTCCTTTAAAAAACAGAACACATGAATCGTCATCGTTAGGAAAGTGTCAAACCTTTTATATTGAAACTAGGACTAAGATTCGATTCTCTTTCACTACCCTTCGTAACCCCTTTGAGTGTCTCAGACTTCAGGACCGAACTTGGGTTCGAGATGGTAAATATATTACCGGTCGGATTATTTACTGAAGCACATTTCTCGAAGTCACAGAAAAATTTTTATTTTTATCCGGACTACCTCAAACACCTTGCCTTATATACTCCACTACCTATACTTTCAAAGACTGTGGATTTACTGTAAATTATTTCCAATTAATTACTCGACAAACCGATAAGGGAGGAGTCAAAAAGTGTATATTAATTAAAAATACTACGTTAGGAAAACCTTATTTCGTCATGTATTTTTTATTACCTTCTGATTTGTCTATTTAACGTAAAATGAAAAGTTTAAATCGTGGTAGTATAAAATGTTAACTTTATAAACTCAAAATTCATTTATAAGATTAAAGTTTGTATGTCCTATTGACTCTAATATACATTGTAGAACATAGAATGGAAGAAACCCAAAACAGAGTACATGTTTTGGACTAAAATGTAACGCATGAACTATATTTTAAACTAGTTTACTTTTGGAACCCCGACTTATGTCACGGAAGTCCACTTGAACATCTGTTAAAAAAAAAGAGAGATTGTAGTTGTTTTGAGTAAAGAATAAAGTTAAAGTATTTTGTATGGTTCATAATACACTCCTGAAATACAAGAACACTTGAGAACTTGGGTGACTCGATTATTCTGACCTTAAGGTTTCTCAATCTCTGGATGAGATAAATTTATACAGGTGTTTGGGAAGAGAGTGCGGCGGAGGAGACGAGGTCAGAGTATAAAATAATACGATGTGATACCAGACCACCATGGTTTATCCGAACTACTTTCTTCTTTTATTTAGAGTACGGAGTAAAATATATAGATAAATAGATCTTAATTGTATCCATAGATATGTAATTATATATATGTAAAAACATAGTATATACATAATACATCCAGAAGAGACCACCGAGTCGTCATTTCTTAGGTGGAAGTCACTTCCTTTACGACCAACCTAGGGACCCAACTCTTCTAGGGGACCTCTTCCTTTACCGTTGGGTGAGGTCATAAGAACGGATCCTTTAGGGTACTTGTCTCCTCGGACAGAGACATCAGACGCGATGTCAGGTACATCCCAGTGTACAGTGTATGAGTGTATGTATATTGTGTGTGGGTTTAAGTACTAAACTTTAAGAGTACTGAAAATTTGTGTACGTTATTCTTGAAGGAATTATATTTCGTGAACTGATTTAGGATATCCCAACGTTTCTCAACCTGTGTTGACTCACTGAAAGTTAAAGTGACAGTTTACAGATCTACCAAGGACTTTTATTAGTTTGTAAGAAATTGGCACCTGACAATTTGTTTATCGTGTGGTTAAAGTCTCAAACACTTTTATCCTGCTACCTCCCGGTCATTTCGTGTTAGATAAAAGTTATTCAATTGTTCCGGTCTCTTGTGTTCGCAGTTACGTAGTGTAAACGTGTTACGATTGTTGAAAGCGTTATAAGGGTCGGTAGTGTGGAGAAAAGGAGACACCGAATTTTCCCATCGGTCTGAGACCTCCCTCTGGTCTAACAACTGACTCGTCAGAGATTCCTCTCCGATTTGAAGCAAGGAGGAGAAACCAGGACCAAGGGGTACGAAGGAAGGGGAACTGGGACGGAACCAGTTATAAAATAACGGGTCATAGTATCAAAGGAATATTCAATTAAAAAAGAAGTAAAGAGAAAAGGTGATTCTCAAACTAACAATTAAAGTCAGGATAAGGTTCACAACAAGGTTGATGACTTTAAAGTATTTTGTTTCTTCCTACTCAACTTAGTGTCTCTCCTACCTCCTCTCCTTTCATCCTTCATGGTGTGTGTGTGTGTGTGTGTGTGTGTGTTTGTGTGTGTGTGTGTGTGTGTGTGTGTGTTCGTTTTAGGTTTTTATTTTCTAAGACCAAAAATGTAAAGGGTTCTTGATTTTCTCTAAAAAAAGGTCCAGAAGAACGGATTTATAATAATTTCATCCCGTACAAATCTTATACTGTAATCCTTTCTTTCAATCCTGTGGGTGATCTGAATCTTAAGGGACTTACATGTACTTCTGTAGAGTGCACAGAAAATATACAAAAACTATGGAGATTCAACCTCATTGTGAACTTGTTCATAATTACTCCTGGACGAACGAGATACTGTCACGAGAACACCACGACTCTTTACCTTGTTTATGTTTAAAGATAGGAGTTCCTTGAATTTCAAGTGTCAAAATAAAGAAACTCCTTTCTTTATAAATTTTAGGGTCCTTCGTTTTAGGAGATATAAAGACTCGACTGACGTCTCCCCTTTACACGACTAGAACACCTATAAATCATTTGTTCTGTCTGATTGTCTGAGTAGTTCTTTAGGTTCCAGTCCGAGTCCCTCTATTTTTCTCCTTGTAACAGTTAAGAGACAGACCTGTCCAAGATTTTTATCTTTACGAGTAAACGTCTTACAAGGAAGGGGTACTTTTCTGGACGGTCGGTGTCTAAGACACTAGGTGTTCAGGTACACTTGTAATACAACAGGTCCTTTAAGTAAAGTTAGATCACAGTTCTCTTATATAAGAACAGAGATTTTGTGGTCTATGAATGTAAGAGACGAGACAATTACTAAGGTTGAAGGAGAACGTCGTGTCAGTGTTCATCAATATCTACCACATGAACAAGAAGAACCAAAGAATATAGTATTCGTATACCGGTTCCAGTCCTGACCTATACAAACAAATATTTGTAGATTATACGAAGACCACAAGGTATTTTGTCCGAATATGATGGGAAGTTAAAAAACAAAAATATGATCAGTGGTCCACTGTTCCTTGTCGTAGGTAAATGATGTCTTAATCAAGGATAAGTTTCATACTGTTTCAGTTTTTATAGTTATTAATTATTTTATATTACAAACACACTTCATATCTTTGTTTCTTCTGTCAGTAGTCCAGTTCGACTATTCTTTCCTCTCTTTGACTGGACCCGTACTTATGATTCTCCACATCTGTTAACCCTCGATAAACCTTCGTCTAATGGTGTCAGTAAATTATTTTTTCTTTCACTTAGACTTTTTACATAGATAGGTTCACACCACAACCCGGTGTGCACATAAAGAATAAAGATATGTGGACATATCGCAAAAAGATACTTAGTTAAAATTCTTATGTAAACTCTTTGTGTAATAAAAATAAATAATTAAAAAAATCGAAAACAAAAAAATTAAAAAAAAATCAAAAGATAAAAAATTTAAAATTTTAGAAATTAAGAATGTACACAAGGGTTTGTACTTGGGGGGAGGGTGGAGGGAGGGGTATTGTAGAGAGACCCAATAGGGGTACGTGGTCGCGGTTCGTACGACATAGGACGTAGTCTGTATCTGACCGCTAAGTTAAGAATGTACTATCATATGTACAATCTCACGGCAAGAGGGTTTAGTAGGGTGGGAGAGGGAGAGGGAGACTCAGGTTTTCAGGCAATATGTGTAGGCACAGAAAAAACGACAGAACGTATATCCCAGCAGTAACGGTAGAAAGATTTAAGGTATATATACACAATCATATGACATAACCACAAAAAGAAAGACCGAATGAAGTGAGACATATTTGCCGAGGTCAAAGTAGGTAGAGTAGTCTTGACTAAGTTTACTTAAGAAAAATTGCCGACTCATTATGAGGTAACACATATACATGGTGTCGAAAGAATAGGTAAGTAGACGACTACCTGTAGATCCAACAAAGGTACAGGACCGATAATATTTGTCACGACGCTACTTGTAACCCCATGTACACAGAGAAAGTTAAGACCAAAGGAGCCACACATACGGGTCGTCACCCTAACGACCCAGTATTCCATCAAGATAAACGTTAAAAAATTCCTTAGAGGTGTGACAAGAGGTATCACCGACATGATCAAACGTAAGGGTGGTTGTCACATCCTCCCAAGGGAAAAGAGGTGTGGGAGAGGTCGTAAATAACGAACGTCTAAAAACCTAGCGTCGGTAAGACTGACCACACTTCACCATGGAGTAACACCTCTTTGTGTAATAAAAATTTATTGTACGACACAAAATCTCAGAAATGGAACTTCAATAATCATTATGTACCATGTCTTGATCACTAAGATATTATGTCTTTTATAAAACTGATCGTAAACTCGTACTCAATACCCCTGATCTAGACGCCTACTAGACTTATTTTCTGTGGTGTAATAAAAATCTTACTAGGAAGAGACGATTGAAAAAACTAAAGAGTTAGAAAAGAAAAGGAAGGGTGTTTCATAGAGTTAAAAACACGTTTATCTGGAACCTCCTGGGTGAAGTGGGTAGGAAGTCCAGAAGACTTCGCAAGAACTTAAAGTTCTCTTAGTTCGATCCTTTACACAAGAGTATTAATATCTTGAAAGTTTTATTAGAAAACTTTGTTTAATAATAAAGATATGTAAATGAATTAAGGTATTTCAAAACTGTTAGACATGTAACGTTATATGAACTGTGACCAATTTACATTCATTATGGGTAGACGAACCTACAGTTTACCCTACTATTTACAGATCTTTAACTGTTGATCCGTGATACCCCGTTTTCCATTATTTCATTAAAACATAATATAAGGATGTCCGGGTCATTGTATTCAAAGGGGTGGTGTCGGGCTCTTCCACACAAAATAAATATACCACGAGACCGGTCCTTAAGAGTATGATTGTAGGAAACCGTTCTCAGTTTACGCTAATAATTTTCATATTTCTAATAAGAACATATGAAATTCTATAATGACGTACTTCGTATGATACTTAGTCCAAAATAGGACATTTTATTCCTCATGTAAAGAATCGTGGAGATATTGATGTCATTATCTGGTGTCTCCGTAACTGTCATTAACGTTTCGTACTATGTCAAACCTTACTTATTTTGTTCCCTTACACCACCGGACTTTTGATTTAATCACAAATTTCGAGTCTTAGAAGACGATGTTTGAAGTATGTTACTTGTATTTTTTTCTTTCGACTAATATTGATATGGTTTACGTAAGACAATTCTTGTTTCCTGTTCCCGAAACGACTACTAATCTGGAATAATTCCTTTTTCAAACGAGAATAGAACTTGATGGATAAGGAACCTGATTACTAGTAAAAAATAAGTAATGTTAAAAAGTACAGTGTCAATAGACAGACCGGAGTGAGAGGAGAGGGTAGAACCTCTGCACATTACGAAACGTGTAATATCTAGTCGACTCTTAAGTCTTTAACAGTTTTGAGGGCACAACCCTACCGTCTTCAATCGATCACGGACAATGTCGAAGAGTGTTGACGGGTAATTTTATGGTGTCTCTGTACTCTTTTAACTTCCTTCAAGTTTTGTGAACATCTTCTTTCGGATAAGAATCTAAAGGAAATACTCGAATGAATTTTACGAATTCGGGTTGAATTTTTTTCCTGTCTTCTTTCATTCGTCAGGTTGTTTGTTTTTGTGTGATTTAGACCCGACCCCCGACCGCCTCTTGTGACCCAAATAATTAGGTTGGTGAAAGTGACTTCGGTTTATGATGGGGATCCGTTCGAGTGAGAAAACAAGTTAATCTGTTTAAAGTATTCGGAATCTTCACACTGTATGCCGTCCAGAGCTGTAATTACAATATAATAATGACTGTTTATAAACCGCTAAAGAAGAGTCACCACCTTAGAATACTTATGTTTCTCTTAAATTGATATAGGGAAAGGAATTTCTTTAAGTCCGAAAGTACTATATAAGTGTAAATACTTTCCTGTCAAAGAGATAATGACTACTTTATTTGTAACGTGAGAAGAGAAATGAAGAGTATTAAACCGGGTCAGTTTAAAGATAAAGGAGAGAAACGAGTTGTAACGATATTTTCTAAATGTCTTTTTTTCACTATATTTTGAATTCATAATGGGTATATAGTCATTACTCTCTCGTCACAAATGTTTTCTATCGATTTATTTAACTATACAAAATAAGTAAATTTCTAAGAAAACGAAGAGATCTCAATA
This sequence comes from Capra ibex, assembly GCA_006410555.1. Classification (NCBI taxonomy): domain Eukaryota; kingdom Metazoa; phylum Chordata; class Mammalia; order Artiodactyla; family Bovidae; genus Capra; species Capra ibex. Next base: position 34,362,834 of record SJYO01018169.1, on the reverse strand, counting down.
CAACACACGACACGATTCAGCGAAGTCGGTACAGGTTGAGAAACGTTGGTGTATCTGACATCGGGAGGTCCAAGGAGACAGGTACCCTAAGAGGTCCGTTCTTATGACCCCATCCAACGGTAAGGGAGGAGGTCCCCTAGACGGACTGGACGTAGAGGACGTTCAGAGACCGTAACGTGCATCTAAGAAATGACGACTCGGTGGGTCCTTGGAGAGGGAATGATAAGACGTCTCGATGAACACACTCCTCTCTCGATACTCCATATGTTAGTTGTCGAACCAAAGTTCTTGACACTTGAAACTGTCAATGTGTTTTAAAGAGAAAAAGGTGTTAACGAAGGTGACTTACGGTAGATAAAGATTTAACTCTTAGTGATTTTACCCACGATACCCAATATAGGGTGTATTTATAATTTGTAACAGTAGGAGGTTCGTTAAAGGTATTTGATTATTATTTGAGAATTGATTTCCATGTTTATTTACTTTTTATTCTTTGAATTGGTTGTAGACTCTTCTCCTTTTTTGGAGTTTCCATTCAACCCTTTTTTTTATAGAAGAATTAAGAGTAATTAAAAGACAAGTCTTTCGTATTCGTCAGGAAATTTTCAATTTTAAAGAAAGGTAAAGAATTTTAGTGACTTACAAAAGAGATAAGAACGGAAGGAACTTGAATTAAATGATAAGATCATAAATATTCTATATTTTATATTAAAAGTATGAACCCAAGGTTAGAATGGACATTGACTTGATTTTTGATTCCAAAGTCTAGTAGTTTATTTAGTTTAAGTCTTATCTTCAAGACATCAATACTAATTTAGAAACCAAAAAAAAGTCAACTAAAAATTTCTATTTATTTATTTAATACGAATCAAATACCTACACTCTCGACCTGATATTTCTTTCGACTCATGGCTTCTTAACTACGAAAACTTGACACCACAACCTCTTCTGAGAACTCTCAGGGAACCTGACGTTCCTTTAGGTTGGTCAGGTAGGATTTCCTCTAGTCAGGACCCATAAGTGACCTTCCTGACTACAACTTCTACTTTGGGGTTATGAAACCGGTGGAGTACGCTTCTCAACTAAGTAAACTTTTCTGGGACTACGACCCTTTCTAACTCCCGTCCTCCTCTTCCCCTACTGTCTCCTACTCTACCAACCTACCGTAGTGGCTGAGTTACCTGTACTCAAACCCACTTGAGACCCTCAACCACTACCTGACCCTCCGGACCGTACGACATCAAGTACCCCAACGTTTCTCAGCCTGTGCTGACTCGTTGACTTGACTTGATTAAGATGGAAATTTTTTTTAGGATCTAATTCTGTTGTACTTTCTGTACAATTTCTGACTTAATTTATAATGGTCACTTGTCGATATTAGGTCGATGTCCCGTGTGACGTCAGTACTTTTCTTTGTGTCCGGATCGTACAAGTCTAAAATTGATTTTGACCCCTCTCGGATACCGCACGTTAATCCTTCTTTACACATTTACGATAAGGAGAAACATATTAAAGTAGTCATAGACCCAACTGTTTCTACAACGAACTCTATTTTTTACAATCGTTTCGTGAAAGACCCCCGACTAATCGATAACCCGTCTCGGGGTGTTCCACTGTACCAAACCCACTTTAGTAGAAACAGTTCCGAACAAGAGAGTTCTAAACTTCAGATCTTGGTATAAATTACACCGTCAGTCCTCTCTAGTTAGAAAGTCCCTGACCGAGTATGATCGGTCTACGTTTTCTTTTATCTTAATCTTTAACGGGTGTCTCTCCTTATTGTACTGGTGACCTTTTAGGGAACGGCTTTCCGATACTATCCTTAGGTTCTGTATTTCTCCAACACGACACTTGTACCTGAGTCTCCTCAGTGTTAGTCGACCTACTGAGGTGTGGACCACAATAATTTCGATGACCGGACTTCGAAAGAGAAGGTGGTACCACAATGCCGACGGTATACCTTGACTACCATTAATCTTGTAAGTCCTTGTATCCGAGAACCTATCTCGATCCAACACAAGAAGGACGAAGAATGGACCTCAGACAAATAATCGTGTTGACTTGAATAAATGGTAGTAGATAATTCAGAAAGAGGACTGTCAGAACTGAGGTCGAACACTAAGTAGGTCGGGTCGTAAAACACACTAACGGTCCTCTTTATACTCGGAGTCTATACTTCTACTATGATGAGATTTCCGTCTTTCACTTCTCCTTGATTACTCGGAGAAGTTCTCCTATTTTCTCCTCTCACTTTTTCGACGAATTTTGAGTTGTAAGTTTTTTGATTCTAGTACCGTAGGTCAGGATAGTGAAGTACCGTTTATCTACCCCGTTTTCACCTTTGGTACGGTATAAAATAAAAAGGCTCGAGGTTTTAGTGACATCTAACACTGACGTCGGTACTTTGATTTACTGTGAATGAGGAACCTTCCTTTCGATACTGTTTGGATCTATTGTATAATTTTTAGTCTCCGTAGTGAAACGGTTGGTTCCAGATATATCAGTTTCGATACCAAAAAGGTCTTTAGAACTGACCTACACTATAAACCTGGTATTTCTTCCGACTCCCGACTTCTTAATTACGGAAGTTTAGTACCACGATCTTTTCTGAGAGCTCTCAGGGAACCTGACATGCCTCTAGTTTGGTCAGTGAGGATTTCCGTTAGTTGGGATTTATAAGTAACCTTCCGGACTACGACTTCGACTTCGAGGTTATGGAACCGGTGACTTACACTTCTCGGTTAATTAATCTTTTCCGGACCGACCCTTTCTAACTTCCGTTCTCCGCTTCTCCCACCTCCCACCGTCTTCTACTCTACCAATCTATCGTAGTGACTGAGTTACTTGTACTTAGACTCGTTTGAGACACTATAACACCTCCTGTTCCTTCGGACCACACGACGGCAGGTACCCCAACGTTTCTCAGTCTGCACTGGATCGTTGACTTGTTATTGTAATTCACAAATGATTAAATAGAGAGACCGAAATCTCTACGTATTCATCATTGGGATAGTTATGTTTTTATATTCCTTAAACTTATGAACGACATCTTCTATTGTAGAAAAAAAAAAAAAAAAAAAATCCCTTTTTGTATCGAGAAGACGACAGATTAATAAGGTAGAAACACAGTCTCGAATAGTACAGGACAGACGAGGTCTTCAGATGGTAAATGAAAAGAAACCGAATAAAAAGTAGGAAAGGAAGATATGACCGATAAGTGAAAAGATAAATTTATATAAGTCGAGAGAATTTGAATTTTTTTTATTAAGAAGGACTCCGGAATGAGGGAGGTCAATCTTTGAAGCGAGACATAGTTTAGAGGACTTTTTCTTCAGATACAGATGTGAATTAGTGAAGTATTAAACAAGTTAAAAATATAATGGGACACCTTTGGTAAATGACTAGTCTATGAAAGGTGTGACGTTTTAGGTTATCCCTATACAAGTAAGACACTGAAACGAGACACCGTCAGTGAGGAGGGTAAAATTTCAAAATCGGAGGGGACTTTCATTTTCATTTTCAACGAGTCAGTACAGACTGAGAAACGTTGGGGTACTTGATATGTATGTCAGGTACCTTAAGAGGTCCGGTCTTATGACCTCACCCCTCGGAAAGGGAAGAGGTTCCCTAGAAGGGTTGGGTCCCTAACTTGGGTCCAGAGGGAGTAACGTCCACCTAAGAAATGGTCGACTCGGTGTTCCCCCCGGACTCATATGACCTCATCCAAGGGAAGAGGTCGTCTAGAAGGACTGGGTCCTTAGCTTGGTCCCGGAGGACGTAACGTCCGCCTAAGAAATGGTTGACTCGATAAATCAAAGATTTTATATGACTAAGGAGTTGAATTAGTCTGGTGACGAGTCACAAAAGAAGAACCGAAGTAAAGGAGACGACGAACAATTACAAGTGATAAGAAGTGTCGAAATAGAAACAAGAAGAGAGTACGATGAATAATAGAGACTCGTTAGACTAAATAACAATACTGAAGTTGGTGGTCGAAAGTGAGAATTCTACCGGTTTAACAATAGAGGTCGAGTAGAGAATTCGAGGTCTAGATATATAAGCTGTAGTATAAACTGTAGGGTGGTTCACTCGTTAAATAATATTTGTAATGTTTTCTTCGAATATAAAAGGAAGATTTGGAAGAGAACACAATATATGGGTCAGAGTCACTTTTCCGAACAGTAAATAGGTACTGAGTAGGTTTTTTATATATATATGATCCAGTACAAGTGTTGAAAGGAGAGGAAATGGAGGTTTTAGGTTAATTATTGTATACATAGTAACTATTTTGATCCCCGTATAGAAGTCAGTCAGGAAAAAGAGGAGAGAGTGAAAATGAAGAAATTAAGTCTCGATAGCACAGAGTAGACTTGACGAAGTTATTGTAGGATTTACCATAAGAAAATATGCTTTTTTATCTTTATTTAAAAAGAATATCTTCTTAAAAAAAAATACTTTTATGTAAAGATATCTTTTATAAGATATTCCTTGTTTTTAGGATGTGTTTACAAGTCCTTTATTTCACTATGTAAAATTTCACGACGACGACGACGACTTAGTGAAGTCAGCACAGGTTGAGACACGTTGGGGTATCTACCGTCGGGCGGTACGAGGAGACAGGGAACTTAAGAGGTCCGTTCTTGTGACCTCACCCAACGGTAAAGGAAGAGGTTACGTACGTACGTACGATTCAGCGAAGTCAACACAGGCTGAGACACACTGGGGTGCCTGTCGTCGGGTGGTCCGAGGAGACAGGTGCCTTAAGAGATCCGTTCTTATGACCTCACCCAACGGTAAAGGAGGAGGGTAAAATTTCACGTTAATCTCTATTATTTCACACTAGAATTGTAGATTTTGGGAATTTTCTTCAGTCTTTAGATTAAATAGTGACAAAATTATCGACCTCGAAAAATGACTGTAGTCCCTTATCTTTATTTAAGATTTAATTTGATAGGTGACGAGAAAATGATTTTGACTCACTGAAATTAAATAGGTAAACTTATTATTAAATCCTGAAAAGATAGTGGTGATCGAGACCCAGTCACACTTCATAATTTTTTATCGGAGATTATCGAAAAGACTCAGAAGAATTCGACAGTAATTTCCAAAGTTTCGGAGTGAGGATAGTGTATGAGAGTAAATAAAAGAAAATAAACGGTGATTTTGAACATATAAAAGGTAGCGTACAAGTGACTACGACCCTTTCTAACTTCCGTCCTCCTCTTCCCCTGCTGTCTCCTACTCTACCAACCTACCGTAGTGGTTGAGTTACCTGTGCTCAATCATTTGAGGTCCTCAACCTCAACCTGTCCTTCCGGACCGCACGATGTCAGGTACCCCAACGTTTGTTAGTCTGTACTGACTCGTTAACTTGACTGACTTGACTTGTTGTTCGTCAACCTAGGAACGAATACGAGACACAACTAAAGAGATCATTGAATTTTTATAAGGAGTCGTACCTTTTCGTTTCGTCAGGTGACTTCATTGACTCTATCCGTCCGCTCAGAAGACAAGGCACCTTCGTGTAAACAGTATGTTTTCGTAGTTGTTTGTTTTCACTCCAGAATAAAGACTCTCGAGAACTCGTTTGTATACAATGTTTACTTTCCCTTTTTGATCGAGGAGTTGGTACCTTTTACATGATACGCATACACACCCAGTTACGTTTGTACATTCGATGTCGTACGAGTCAACGAGTCAGCACAAGTTGAGGAACGCTGGGGCTCCTGACATCGGGCGGTGTGAGAAGATAGGGACCCTAAAAGGTCTTTTCTTATGACCTCACCCAGCGGAAAAGGAGGAGATCCCTTAGCAGGATTGGGTCTCTAATTTGGGTATGGAGGAAGTGACGTCCGTCTAAGAAATGGTCACTCGGTAACCCCTTCGATGACACTACAAGTAGATTATGACGGAATTCACAAGTTAGAAAAACTCGATAGTAAGATGGGTAACTTTGTCCGGGTTTCCGTGACCAATTCTACACTGTACTTCGTTTGTGGATGTCCCCCTGAGACGCAGTTTCAACCATAAACTAAACGAAACATCATCTGTGGGTTTTCATAGATACAGACTCTCCAGTAGCTTAATATGGACCATCTAAACTGGAACCTTGTTGTACCCAAACTTGTCCGTCCAGATGAAGGTGTGTCTAAAAAATGGAGATTTATCGATCGTCTCCCATACTCAAACCGACTTAGATGTCACACAATGTAGATGTCTACACCTCCGTTCCCATCCTGGTTGGTATTTCGACGAACTTCCCAACCATGACGGTTGAGACCGTAACAAATTCCGAGAATAGTAAGCATGTATTCTATTTTTGGATTTTGAGACCGTAAATTGAGACTCGTTACAAAACCAGTTACTATGTTAAAATAAAGTATTCGACAATAGATTAGATGGGTTTACTGAGATAACTTTAGACTTTTTTTTTTTTTTTTCCATACTAAGTAGAAATAGGGGTAGTCTTTACAAAAGAAAAAAAAGGGACCGTGATTACGGTTGGACAGTCCCAAATCGTCGTGATCTGACGGAGAAGAAAGAGTTTGTGTGTTAATAATAATTGAACATTTTGAATTTATGTATTTTGTTGGGGGAAGACACGTATAACAAACTGTTTAATCACTACTTTTCGTTTCTTTTCAAAAATTACAACCGTCTCAGAACAAGGTTAAAGAGTTAGATCAGTAAAGGAGAGGATAATTCGATTGTTTCAGATCTTCGTCGTAAATGGATATCTTCCTTCGTCTGGAAATAAACGACTCGTAAATGAGACACGGTCTTTGAAACGTGAATGACGGAACAAATTAGGAACATTGTTGAGACTCTCCATCTACAAATTGAGAGGAAACACATCTTTACTTTTACGTCTTTTACTTTAGGTACAATATGGTAATTCTTCGGTACTTCGGTTCTCTGGTTGGACTTACACGGAACACGGTTTCGGTATAAGGATGGAGGGAGCCCACTTTCTACGTGTCTCCTCGAGGACTCTTCCAAACGTCTAAATAAAGAGAGTTTTCAGTCACTCTTGGTGTAGACCTGACCCTTCCCGAGTAATCCTAAGATGTCCCCTTACCTGAAGAGAGGACCTCGTGTACCCAGAATTACGTAGAAGGGGTCATACCTGCAGGGTCTGTCAGGTCCTTGCTAGTCGTTTTCCCGGGGAAGTAGAATGCTGGGAAGACACCGAAGACCCCTTTGACTTAGAAATAGAACAGGAGCTGTCGTCGGTAATGTTTGTAGGTTGTAATATTGAAGGGACCACCAAGTCTCTCATTTCTTAGGAGACGTTACGTCCTCTGGACCCAAGTTCGGGACCTAATCCTACTAGGGGACCTTTTTTCTCACCGTTGGGTGAGGTCATAAGAACACACTTAAAGTACCTGTCTCCTCGGACCACCCGACGTCAGGTACCCCAGTGTTTGTCCTCCTACACTGATTTGCTGACGACGACGACGACGACGACGACGATTCAGCGAAGTCAGGACAGGCTGAGACACGCTGGGGTATCTGTCGTAGGGTGGTCCGAGGGGGTAGGGACCCTGAGAGGTCCGTTCTTGTGACCTCACCCAACGGTAAAGGAAGAGGTTACGTACTTTCACTTTTCACTTTCACTTCAGGGAGTCAGCACGAGCTGAGAATCGTTGGGGTACCTGACGTCGGATGGTCCGAGGAGGCAGGTACCCTAAAAGGTCCGTTCTTATAACCTCACCCAACGGTAACGGAAGAGGTCTGATTCACTGATTGTGAAAAGTTTCTTTTATCTCTTATAATCTGTTTATGAAAAAAGATGAAAGAAGAAGAGTAGGAGATGGAATGGGTACACGTCGATAGTGAAAGAGGACAGAGGATAATGTTACATTTAAACGGGTGGTACGAAGGATAATTATTTAGCGACAATGGGTTAAAGAGGACGGAAGAGACCCTGGTGACAGATGTTAACTGATTAAAAGATCAGAGACAAGACCCTGAGGTAGAAGGGGATGTTGTTGTAGATTTGTCAAATAATAAAGTATCATTTTATTTATTGATATAGGTATAGGAGGAGGTCGATGACTGGATTAAAAGAGAGGAGATTATGTTAGTTTAAGGTACTTTTCTCAGTAAATGTGAGAGCAAGAGACGGACAAAGGAGGTCAACTCAGAAGTCGGAGTCTTTAGACTAAAGACCGGTGGGATTGACGAGACTTCGACAAAGACAATTTCGGTAGTTGTTCAAGTAATAACAATTTAGACTGTTGACACAGAGGTGGTCGGTACTGGAAGATACTTGGGGCCCGACACAGCTTCCGACAACTGGAGAGGAGGAGACGATGAACGAGAACGGATCGGAAGTTACAACGACTTGTGAGACCCAGAAGGAGGGTCGAGAGACCATCGAGAAAGAGGAAACGTAAATATAGAACTAGAAAACGATGGAGACTGTCGATATTCCGTGACCATATCTACCGATACCTTTCACCTTTAAATACATTACAACAGAAATCGGAACCCGAAGGGACCATTGAGTCTGTCCATTTCTTTGACGGACGTTCCGTCCTCTGGGTCCAAACTAGAGATCCACTCCCTTCTAGGGGACCTCTACCATTATCTATCGGTAAGTTGGTAAGAGCGAACCTCTTAAGGTCCCTATCTCCTCGGACCGCCCGATGTCAGGGACCCCAACGTTTCTGACCCATTGATTACGAAAGTGAAAGTGAATCGGAATCTAAATCCCCCTTTATTTACCGTATTAATATATCTCTATACACTCTCCAAGAACTACCGGTGAGGTCTTATTATTTTATCTCCTTCTTTATAAACCCGTGGTTGTAGTGTCGAGCTATTTCATTACCCGTGTATCTCTTTCGAGGACTTTACGAATAACAACTAGACACCGATATGTATGCCAAAATTGTGAAATCGAGTATACACTAACCATTCATCTTCTTTACTGTAGTAAAAAATTGACATAATATTCTTTTAATCATTGTTCGACGTGAGATCCTGAGATGAGTAACACGAGAGAAGTCGAAAGAGAAGGAGGTTTCTTATATCATTCATTCATTTATAATCAGTGAGTCGTCATACGTTAATAAACGGTGGGGTACATGACATCGGGTGGTCCGAGGAGACGGGTACCCTAAAGGGTCCGTTCTTATGACCTCACCCAACGGTCAAGGAGGAGATCCCCTAGAAGGACCCGGTCCCTAGTTTAGACTCAGAGGACGTGACGTCCGTCTAAGAAATGATAGACTCGGTGATCCCTTCGGTGGTTTCTTACGTCTGGAAGCACATTTAGACGTAGTAACGTCTCCGGGGGTTCGGGTGTAAAGATCAAATAACGAAAACATGGATAAATTATAGGGATTCCATCGTAGGGACCCGATTCAATAAAGTACTGTACTAATAATAAAAGTAACAACAAAACCAATCTTTCAACGTAACCAAACACCTTCAGAAAGGGTTAAGGATAAAAATGGTGCTCGAGGCTATAAAAGTGTGTACTGAAAAGTCTTGTGTTTCTCCTTACGCGTCGACGACTGTGAGATCCACACAGAAATATTTAATTTACCCTTCATTCGTACCTTATCAGACACGAAGTAATAGTCTACATATAAACATAAGATACCGACACAAAGAATTTTTAAATCTTTCATAGTATAAAACAAAAGAATTACGTTTCAAAGAAGTTAGTTTCAGCTCGAGGATAAGAAATAATGGACAGACGGTCCGGACTTCGTACTGATCTTTCGATATAAAATCAATGTACTCAATATACCACACTTAGACTATTTAGACAAAGAAGGGTATAAGTTTCTACCGTTTATATCTACTGACTTACCATTAGTTCTTACGTCTTTCCTTAAGTAAACCCGACTTAAGGTTCGAGTTCTTGTTCTTCAAAGTGAGAGAGATAAAAAAAAAAAAAGAAATCACTATCTTGATTCCCCCCTTTTTTATCCTTCAATCTTACTTTTATATCAAAATTAAAATCAGTATGAAAGGATTGTATTAAAGATACTTGTATTTTAGTCGTGAGTCCAAATGGGGACCTACAAGTTGGTAATTCAACACAACGATCAGGAAAGAAATTTCCTTGGAAAGGTATTAGTGAACAGTATTAAATATAAACGAAAGGAAGAAGAGTTAAGAGAAACGGATTGTAGTACAGAGGTCCAAATTAGACAGAACATTTAAGATAAATCTAAGGTCTGTAATAATAAGGTCTGTGTAAGTGACTGAAGGTCTAACAGAATATTTTACAACGGTTGACTACGTAATATCTCTACGTATATTAAGATCGTCTTTTTCTTTAGTGAGGTGGTTCTAAAAAGAGAGTTGACAAATACGAGGGTTTAAGGACTATGATCATAAATTCGTTCTCTCGTAGAAAGGAAACAGTGAGGGAGCACTTCACAATTACAAAGTTTTCTGTTTTATACTCTCAAAATAAGATGACGATTTATAATGCGTTGTTTCAATTGGTGTAATAAAACTTCTCAGACGGGAACTGACTTACTTTTCTAGCGTCTGTTTTTTAGTCGATGTCTCCTATTTTGACTCATCGACAACTTCGTCTTCACTTCCGGTGACCGTTCCTTCATCCTTCGATTGAAACCAATCGATTACCAATTGGAAGTCTACAGTAGAGTACTTCTCTACACCAATTCACTTCCAGATCGTTCAATTTATAAATATACCAAACTTGATCCGAACAAAATGAACTCTTAGGTGACTTAGAATATTTTAATATTCAATTATATTGGTTCTATAACAAGTGTTACCTAAAATTTTCTGTACTTTCATCATAGAACTCCAATCATACAAATTTTTTTTTAAAAAAAGAAGAAAGTATTTATACGAATCGATAGAAATTCATACGGGTATTATTATCAAGAAAATAAAAGAATTAATTTCGAACCCTACGTAACAGTTTTTTTAAGGGGTGTTACTATTATTTTTAGGTATTTTGGTCTTACGTATGTACTCTTGTTCCGTCTCGTAAATTTTATTATTTACGACCGGGTAAAATATTAGGTCGGACATAAAGAATGAAGTGTCTCAAGATTGTTGTACTCGGATCTCAAATTCGTTACGTTACGTTTGAACATTTGTTTTGTCCTAAATTTCCTCAAAATAAAAAGTGGGAGACGACGGAGGTGGAAGTCGAGGACATAAGGTGACATTACGAAATGAAATACCCAACAAATCAAAAGACAAAGAGAAGAACCTAAAGGATTTCTTGAAAATTTTAGAACAATTCTAAAATTTGTGTTTAATCATGGTTTAATCGTAAATCCGTGACAACCTACGTAACATTAGATTTAGTAAGACTTAAAACGATCGGTATTCAGAAATCGGTAAATGAAAGTGACCCGTCATTGACGGGACAGTAATTAGTCCGACATATATGAAATTCTTCCTTTTCTCTGATTCTTAGAGGTCGTTCTACTTCATCGTGGGTTGTAGTCATCGTGAACGATTAAAGATTACTTGTTCCCAGACGAAACAACTATACAATGAACGATGAGAGTATGGGTGTGTGTTTTTTCACTCAATACTTTTTTGGAGAAACTTTCGACAACTCCAATGGATGGGTCAGGATAGTCGGATTCGAAACCACCAGTCAGGAATTTCTCCTAGTTGGTCTCCACGACTACTCCACGAAGACAGAAGACCTTATCCTATCGTTTCTCGGGGTCTAACGGTTCAGGTACCTGTGATGTCCCATTCTTAGTGTGATGTAACGTTTAATAAGGACACTAAACAGAGTCCTCTTTAAGTCAAAGTATTACCAGGAAACTTTCCTTTACAACGATTTTTTTATATGTCGAAAAGAAGGTAGATTTGATTTTAGATCATAGTAAAAATGACGACTCAAAAGAACTTAGTCAAGTCAAGTCAAGTCAACTCAGTGAGTCAGTACAGACTGACAAACACTAGGGTACCTGACGTCGTGCAATCCGGAAGGACAGGTAGTGCTTGAGGGCCTCAAATTAGTTTGAGTACGGGTAACTCAGCCTCTACGGTAGGTTGGTAGAGTAGGAGAGAACAGGGGAAGAGGAGGACGGAAGTTATAAAGGGTCGTAGTCTCAGAAAAGTTTACTCAGTTAAGAAGTGTAGTCCACCGGTTTCAAAACCTCAAAGTCGAAGTTGTAGTCAGGAAGGTTACTTATAAACCCTGACTAAAGGAAATCCTATCTGACTAGCCTAGAGGAACGTCAGTTTCCCTGGGAGTTCTCAGAAGAGGTTGTGGTGTCAAGTTTTCATAGTTCAGAAGTTGTAAGTCTAAAGAAATATCAGGTTGAGAGTGTGGTATGTACTGGTGACCTTTTTAGTATCGAAACTGATCTGTCTTGAAACAACGGTATCATCACAGAGACGAAAAATTATACGACGGATCCAACCAGTATTGAAAAGAAGGTTCCTCATTCACAGAAAATAAAGTACCGACGTCAGTGGTAGACGTCACTAATGACTCAGGCGGGGGGTCGGTTTATTTCAGACGGAGACAAAGGTGACAAAGGGGTAGATAAACGGTACTTTACTACCCTGACCTACAGTACTAGAATCAAAAGACTTACAACTAGAAATTCGGTTGAAAAAGTGAGAGGAGAAAGTGAAAGTAGTTCTCCGAGAAATTAAGAAGAAGTAAAAGACGGTATTGCCACCACAGTAGATGTGAAGACTCCAATAACTATAAAGAGGGTCGTTAGAACTAAGGTCGAACACGAAGAAGGTCGGTTCCCAAAGAATAATACATGAGACGTATCTTCAATTTGTTCGTCCTACTGCTATATATCGGAACTACATGAAGAAAAGGATAAACCTTGGTCAGACAACAAGGTACAGGTCCAGATTGACGACGAAGGACTGGACGTATATCCAAAGAGTTCTCCGTCCAGTCCACCAGACCATAAGGGTAGAGAGAGTCTTAAAAGGTGTTAAATAACACTAGGTGTGTCACTTTCCAAAACCGTATCAGTTATTTCGTCTTTATCTACAAAAAGACCTTGAGAGAACGAAAAAGGTACTAGGTCGTCTACAACCGTTAAACTAGAGACCGAGAAGATGGAAATGCTTTTGGTCGAACTTGTAGACCTTCAAGTGTCAAGTGTATGACGACTTCAGACCGAACGTCTTAAAACTCGTAACGAAATGACGGACACTCTACTCACGTTAACACGTCATCAAACTCGTAAGAAACCGTAATGGAAGGAAACCCTAACCTTACTTTTGACTGGAAAAGGTCAGGACACCGGTGATGACTCAAAATGTTTAAACGACCGTATAACTCACGTCGTGAAAGTGTCGTAGTAGAAAGTCCTAAACTTTATCAAGTTGACCTTAAGGTAGTGGAGGTGATCGAAACAAACATCACAACGAAAGATTCCGGGTGAACTGAAGTGTAAGGTCCTACAGACCGAGATCCATTCACTAGTGTGGTAGCACTAATAGAATCAGTACTTCTAGAAAAAACATGTCAAGAAGACACACAAGAACGGTGAAGAAGAATTATAGAAGACGAAGACAATCCAGGTATGGTAAAGACAGGAAATAACTCGGGTAGAAACGTANTATTGTCACCACAGTAGATGTAAAGACTCCAATAACTATAAAGAGGGTCGTTAGAACTAAGGTCGAACACGAAGAAGGTCGGTTCCCAAAGAATAATACGTGAGACGTATCTTCAATTTGTTCGTCCTAATGCTATATATCGGAACTGCATGAAGAAAAGGATAAACCTTGGTCGGACAACAAGGTACAGGTCCAGATTGACGACGAAGGACTGGACGTATATCCAAAGAGTTCTCCGTCCAGTCCACCAGAGCATAAGGGTAGAGAGAGTCTTAAAAGGTGTTAAATAACACTAGGTGTGTCAGTTTCCGAAACCGTATCAGTTATTTCGTCTTCATCTACAAAAAGACCTTGAGAGAACGAAAAAGGTACTAGGTCGTCTACAACCGTTAAACTAGAGACCGAGAAGATGGAAAGGATTTTGGTCGAACTTGTAGACCTTCAAGTGTCAAGTGTATGACGACTTCAGACCGAACGTCTTAAAACTCGTAACGAAATGACGGACACTCTACTCACGTTAACACGTCATCAAACTCGTAAGAAACCGTAATGGAAGGAAACCCTAACCTTACTTTTGACTGGAAAAGGTCAGGACACCGGTGATGACTCAAAATGTTTAAACGACCGTATAACTCACGTCGTGAAAGTGTCGTAGTAGAAAGTCCTAAACTTTATCGAGTTGACCTTAAGGTAGTGGAGGTGATCGAAACAAACATCACAACGAAAGATTCCGGGTGAACTGAAGTGTAAGGTCCTACAGACCGAGATCCATTCACTAGTGTGGTAGCACTAATAGAATCAGTACTTCTAGAAAAAACATGTCAAGAAGACACACAAGAACGGTGAAGAAGAATTATAGAAGACGAAGACAATCCAGGTATGGTAAAGACAGGAAATAACTCGGGTAGAAACGTAATTTATAAGGGAACCATAGAGATTAAAAGAACTTCTCTAGAGGTCAGAAAGGGTAAGATAACAACGGGAGATAAAGAAACACGACTAGTGACTCCTTCCGAAAGAATAGAGAGGAACGATAAGAAACCTCGAGACGTAAGTTTACCCATATAGAAAGGAAAATAGGAAACGAAAAGTGAAGAGAAGAAAAGTGTCGATAGACATTCCGGAGGAGTCTGTCAGTAAAACGAAAAAATGTAAAGAAAAAGAACCACTACCACAAAGAAGGACAGAGGACATGTTACAGTACTTAGAGACAGGTATCAAGTAGCCCACAAGACAGATAGTCTGTCTCATAAAGAATTAAAGTACATAAAGAATTTATGTCCTTACAATTCTATCAGACATATAAACCCATTCACACCGACACTGCTACTCCTCCTATACTCTGATACACACGTCTTCTTGGTATTTCTACTATTTTGTGGAAGTTAAGAGACTCGTTGTGATTCAATCGAAAAACTTTTAAATATGACCAAAATTATACAAGATAAGTAAAAGTACATTTTACATCGAGTACACTCAGGTGATATCGTTTGAATAGTGATCAAGTGATCAAGTCGTCCTATAAGGTAAATAGGTCGAATGTGGATCTCTGTTAAAGGTTCTTTTTTTTCAAAAGTCATGACTACTATGGATATCCTATTTTCGTAGGGAAGTGTTATAAAAACAGAAAAGATTTCATTTTTATCGATCCACACTGAAGGAAAGGTAATATTTAAGGGAACAAATATGTGTCTCCGTTAACCAAATTTTCTGTAAATCTATGTGTCTTGAGATAAACTTAGGAGTTTAATAAGAACCCTCTTAAGGGTATCTTTATAGTAATTCTTTTGTTCAAATAAAGGTCTGGTTCCAATAACTCGAGTATAATTGTATTTATAAATCTTAGTTTTATTTTAGAACTTTTTACGAGAAATTTTTAGTTTAACTCGTTTTTTTAAGATGATTTGGATCTAAAAGGGGAGTGTTCGGTTACGTAATCACCGAAAAACAGTACATTCGGAACAGAACTGAGAGAGATTTAGGGTTCGAATTTAATTAAGGTGTGTGTCCAAAATGTTTTGGGGTTGTCTGACGTCTGTTTGAGTGTCTTAATAAAACAAACAGGAGTCCGAAGTAACGAGACTGAAGAAGTAATCTCTTCCTACCTAGGGGTGAGTCAAATAACTTACTACTTACGACAAGACGTCAAAGAGACCTTTAGAGTATCACTAAATACTACACGAGAATAGACCTTTGGGTACTGGGGTTTCAAGTTAGTAGGTCTTGTTTTAGTGTTCGGGTTTCCTGTCGATTTATAGAGAATTTCTGTGTGTTGTGAACGTTGAATCTTTGTATCCAGACTCTCGATCAATGAATTAGACAAGTATAGAGTCAAAGAAGTACACTTTGACACCTATTTATTATCGTGGATTAAGTATCCCAAACACTTTTAATTCTACTCAATAGTTACTGTTTATGAACCTTGTAACGAACTGTGTACGAGTCTTGAGTAATCACAATCACTACTCTTATGACTTATACTACTTATGAATACTTTTGATTAAAATTTCCTCTAAACTCTAACCGAGTCCGGGTCCAGTATATCGATTCGATACTCAGATTCGAGGGTTGAAAGAATCAAATTTAAGGTTCGAGAAACTCACAAGGAGTAACTCTCAGAGGTTCGTCTTCCGTCCTATACTACTTACTCCTCTGTGAACTACATTATCAGTATGTAAGATGAACCATCGTCTCGTCCAGTCTCCGTAAATCTATCAATTCCATTTTAAATTAAACTGGTCGAACTAATGGACCAGTGAAGATTGTACGAAATGAGACATAATTCCATGTCTCCTGTTTTTACACCTTCAAGACGTCACCGTCGATGAGGTTCGTGTGTTCAGTCTATCCCTCAATGTCTATTATTGTTCCGCTTTCCATTTTCTTACGGTCTTTTAATGGGACAACTCCGTGGATTACATCTCCGTTTACGTACGGAATTTAGAGAGAGTTACGGGGGGGACGGGGGGGCGGGGTCAGATCTTCTTGTAACGAGAGGTGAGAGGACATCGACGTCGGAAGATATTAAGTTATTACTACTGAGTACCAGTAATCCTTTTCTTTGTCTTACGTAAACGATATAAGACGTGTTCTTCTGTTCCTTCAGTAATACTAAAAGTTCATAAGGAGTCATGAGTATGTAATGAAGATAATAGTCGTCGTTGTCGTTGTTGTCTTTCGTGTGTTTGTCTTCTGTCCCTTCAAATATTCGGAGACAGACCATTGAAAGACAACAAAACAAAACCCACTACAAAGACGAAACGAGGTTGAGATACATTAACTTAGATGCCTACAGGGAGAGTCTAACTCAGACTGAGTTAGAGAGGAGTAAAATACTCAGTTATAAATAGTTCTGTCTCATTTTTATAGTTTTAGGTCCAGGGAAGAGTGGTAGCTAGAGTGTTACGAATATTAGTTAGAAAAGCGTCGAGTTCACCTATATGCCAGGGTCAAACGGGTAAAAGGTCAGACTATGAGTCGTTTACGTGACCTCATCTTGACGGGTCATCTTGAGAGAATTTGTTACTTTTGCAAGAGAACTCGACATCCCACAATATCGGTCATCGGTGTACATCGGTAACTCGTGAGCTTTACACCAAGTACTTGAACTCCTTTTCGTAAGAAGTTAACACAAAGTAAAATTAGTTAAATTAAATTTTATCAGCGTATCTCAAGATCGTCGATGGTATAATCTACCATGTCGAGATCTCTAAGGGACCCCGAAGGATCGAACACGATGTCCATTTCTTGGACGGACGGTTACGTCCTCTACGTTCTGTACGCCCGAGATAGGGATTCAGCCCGTCTATGGAAACTCCTCCTTTACCGTCATAAGTGAGTGAGGTCATAAGAACGGACCTCTTAGGGTACCTGTCCATCTGATGTCGGGGGTCCCGGAGTTTGTCAGCCTGTGTTGACTCGTGTGTTTCCAAGGGACTAGGATCAACTATAAGGGGTCTTACTAAGAGATAAACGAACTAACGTGACCAACGTGTATATATAAGACACTGGTACACAATGGGTAGGTAATCTTTGAAGTCTCAGTGATAAGAACTGTACATTAATTTTACCTTTCTGGTCTCAAAGTCAATCTTTAACAGTGATGGAAAGTCAACCTTTCTTTGTTTGTTTCTTGGTTTATCTTCAATTATTACAGTCTTTTGACCGAAATAGGGACTTCTTCATCCTTTCTTTAGTCTTGGAATTTCTTTAGAAGTTCTTTAATCTTGAGACTCGAGTCTCCGGTCTAGTGTATCGGATGTCATGTACCATGTTTACTAATGTTACAAAAAATCAAGAAAGGTGTCTCTCTACTTCAACTACTTCAGATAAAGGGATGGGGAACTTAAGTCCGAACCGGTCTATTGAACGAAACTCATTATTTTGTCATCATTTATACGATGCACATCCCGGACTTTCTCACGAATCCGTGAGTCCCTTAACGGTAGAGAGAAATGACCTACTAATGGGACACTTCTTCAGTCAAACCGGTCGTTTACTCTCTAGGACCTCCCATCTTAAGTAGGTAGAGTCGACTTGGTGGAGGAGTTTGTTGATCTAAGGTCAACTGGACTCAAGACTGGGTGTCTGGACCCTCCCTCGGATCTACTCTGTTCGTGTTTTTCTTTGTTGGTTCGAGACGAGTTAAACGGTTGGATACCCTGACACTCTATGTAAATACTAACTACAATAGAATTCAGCGATCCTAAATCTCACTAGACAATACACCGTTTCTATTGACTGTGTGATGGGTCTAGTCCGTCGTCGTAACGTGACTCTACAATTATATTTTGAGCTAGACCTTGTCTCAGTCTGATTTCTGGTCCGAAAACCCTTTGGATGTTCACGACCGAGTTTTTGTGTCTTTTGTCAGAGACGAATCAATCATCGGTTTTTTTAGTATTAGTGAACTCTAATTCTTTACTTTTGGAGTCGTATTTGTTGTTGACTCTCTTATCTAATGTCTTTTTAGATTTGTCGAAGTATACAAGTGGACTTTGATGGTGTTGTAACAATTAACCGACATGGAGTTATGTTTTACCAAAACCACAATTTTTTATGTATTTAAAAAATTTTCCGTTTTTTTTTTTTTTTTTTTTTTTTCTACCTCCTTTCCTTATTTGTATTTTGTGGTCGTTCTATAAAAGTATTTTCTTTTATAGTCTAACTTTTATTTTGGTTCCTTTTTGAATCCTTTATTTTTATATTAGTAATTTTAATCGTTATTTTATTTTTTTTTAGTACGTGTTCTCCCTGATTCATTTCTTTTAGTATCATTCGTTCTTTGTATTCTACTATTTTTATTTTATAGTCATTAGAGTTATATTCACTTACCTAATTAATATGGTTTTTCTCTGAGTTTCGTGTAAAAATTTTTTAAGTCTTTATACGACAAATATTTTTCTTTTGGACTTTTAATACTGCAGTTTTACAATTTTTATTTTTATTCTTTCTATCTTACTTTTTGGCAATAAGTTTTGAATGAATAATAGTTACAATCATAGTTTGTTCATCCTAAATTCCTCCTTTAACCATTTCAATTAGTGAGGAAGGAAGAAAGTACAAGTTTTGAGCTACTCGTGTCTTCAGTTACTGTCACATCAGTGAGCCAGTACAGTCTGAGAAACACTGGGGTACCTGACGTCAGACGGTCCGAGGAGACAGGTCACCTTAAGAGGTCCGTTCTTATGACCTTACTAATGGTAAGGGAAGAGGTCCCCTAAAAGAATAGGTCCCTACCTTCGGTCCGGAGGGTGTAATATCGTCTAAGAAATAACGGCTCGGTGTTTTAAGTATTCCTTCCCTATTTTGACAGTGGAAATTTTGAGAATTTCTGTTAATTCCCTTTATTGAAAAACACTTTTTACACACGAATATAAAAAGACTTAATCTTTTTATCTTTTTCTCGTAGTTTATAGGAGATGGGTCAGTGTCCGACCAGACCGTTTGGTGACTCATCTCGGTATTTCTGATTCGAATGGTAGAGGGTCTCTTATGGTTGTCGCACATGTGACAGAGGTCTGTAGGGTTAGGTCCCCGGTATTCATTGACTCAAACTTACTGATCGAGGAAAGGGTTTAAGTGATTAGTCTTATCAAGTAAGAAGAAAGGGACCAAGATAAAGATTATTATACCGTCTGATGTATAGATCTTTTTTTATTATGAAATACCTCCTTGATTTTAATATATAGACTTTTATACTGGTTTAACTACTATTCACTATCTTTATACATCTCCGGTTTTTTGATGTTGTTTAGAGTATAGACTAACATCTAACAGTAATGGAACATTGGATACTGTTTCGGAAAAAAGGAGAGACCTCCTATTATTAGATTTAACTCTGGAGTTTCTCAACGGTGTGTAATTACAAGTTTATTATATTGGATCTTCTTTTTTTTAGTGTTTTATGTGTTCCTATGTTCAGTGGTTATGACTTCAGTAATTTTGGTTGTTTTGCTACCTATAACTGTTTGACTAGGATTTCAAATAAACCTCTCATTTCCTGGATTTCATCGGTTATTTTATAATTTTCTTTTCAAGTTTTAACCGTCTACTGTTATAGGTTGAAATTCTCAACCATATTAATTCTGTCACACTATAACCGTTTTCTTATTTGTTTATTCAGTTACCTCGTCTAATGTCTCAGGTCTTCATCTGGGTGTATTTATCTCACTTAGCCATAAACTATTTCCTCGTTTCTGGAATGTTTCCGTTATGTTACCCCGTTTTATCAGAAAAGTTGTTTACCACGACTTTTTTATCCTGTAAGTGGACGTTCTCTTACTTAGATCTGTCTTGAAGGTGAGAAGTGTTTTAGACTGAGTTTTGCTTAGTATCTGGGATTTATATTTTACGTTCTGATATTTTACTCTTCTATTGTATTCTTTTCAGGACATACTAAACCCCATACCTTTACTGAAAAATCTATTTTGTGGTCTCAGATCTAGATACTTTCTTTATTAACCATTCCACCTTAAGTAACTTTAAAATTTGAAGACGTGAGACGTTTTCGTTTACTGATCTCTTACTCCTCTGTTCGGTGTCTAAACCTCTTTTTTTAATATTCTGGATAGATTATTTCCTGACAATAGGTTTTATATTTTTCTTTGAGAATTTTGAGTTGTCATTCTCGTGTTAGTTTGACTAATTTTATGTCCGGTGGAATGGTTTCTTCAAAATATCTTCATTTTATTCGTAAACTTTTCTAAGTTAGGGATCTTTTAGAAGATGAATTCTCATCTTTTACCGAGCGTACTCCTTATCCCTGTCACGTCATAGAAATTTGGTAGGCAAAGACATTAAAAATACTCTTTCTTCTACCTTTAAAAAAGTTCTCCCTAGGTCTCAAAATGTGTAAACGTTATAGTAGGGAACTTTTTAGAGTATTTAATGAATCTTTATACAATCCTAGTAAGGATTTTGTTGAATTTGAGATGTGCCTACACATTCCTTTTTCCTTTGTGTAAAACATCTTGAAGTCATATCTTAGTGCATCTTGGGGAACATGACTCAGTCAAGGTAACATATCTATAAAGATGATGGACCTAAGTTTGAGTCAACTTATAAATGTCCAGTCTGCGACGGAATGAAAATGTCGACCTTTGTATTAAACAAGTAAAATTTTGAGATAATTAGCCATCGTGGACAGAGACTATAAAAAGAAGAAATCAAACATTGTCAAGAGACGACGTCTACTCACGATAAAACTACAAGAAGTGTTTGAATTTTGTACCGAGAGAATGTTCATCCCGTAAGAACCTTTCGATGAATGAAAGAAGTTTTAGTTTAAAGGTATCTAGATTACCGTATCAGATATTTAGTAACGTATAGGTATGTAATTTTAGTAGTGTCTACTGGATTGACATAGATCCTACATACGTATAACGTTATATACGGATCTAAGAATTTGTTAAGTGAAAGTCTTTTGACAAGTTTTGGATGAAATAAACAGGTGAATGGAATTTTAAAATATTCCCTAAGTTTTATATAGTTATATTAAACCCCCCCAACTAGAATAAAATAATATTAATTTACTACCCATTTATTACTAAAGATACCGAGTATAAACTTTACTGTCTCAGTTCAGGTATAAGTTTTGAGATCCCTCTTGAGAGAAGATTCTATTAAGACGTCCCAAATTGGGAAATATAGTTTATCAAAAGTAAATCAACTGTAGATTCCCGTCGATAACCTAATTCGTCACTATAACATGTTTAACTTACTAAGTGTCAACTCTCTGTATCCATTATAGTAAGTCTCTACCGAAGTCAAATTTTTTTTAACCATAATAGACTGACCAGACTTTACTGACTTGTTTATGAATAAAAGACGAGGGAATCTATTCCAGTATTAATTTTACTCAATCCAAATGTCCTTTTTAGATAGGAAATAAACGATTCTAGGGTGAAATTACTATTAAATTTTCAATTCTCTTTCTTCTGGTAGTTGAATTCTAGTCTTTCCTACACTATAGAGTGACATCAAAACTAAACGTAAAGAGTTTATTATACAATCCGTAGAAAGGTATACGGAGAACCGGTAGACATACAGAAGAAATCTTTTTTTACAGACAAATCCAGAAGGTGAGTAAAAAACTAACCCGACAAACAACAAAAGTATAACTTAACGTACTTGATAAACATATAAAACCTCTCATTAGTTTATAGTATATAATTACGTATATACCCCCTAGATCTTTTTACCATGATGACTTGGATAGACTTTGCGTCCTTATCTCTACGTCTACATGTCTTACCTGTACACCTGTTTCATTACTCTTCCCTTCCTATCCTACTTGACCCTCTAATCCTAACTGTATATATATATAAGTCAAGTCAAGTCAAGTCAAGTCAACGAGTCAGTTCAGGCTGAGAAACTTTGGGGTACTTGACGTCGTGCGGTCCGGAGGGACAAGCAGTGGTTGAGGGCCTCAGATGGGTTTGGGTACAGGTAACTCAGCCACTACGGTAGGTTGGTAGAGTAGGAGACAGTAGGGGAAGAGGAGGACGGGAGTTATAAAGGGTCGTAGTTCCAGAAAAGTTTACTCAGTCGAGAAGCGTAGTCCACCGGTTTTATAACCTCAAAGTCGAAGTTGTAGTCAGGAAGGTTACTTGTGGGTCCTGACTAGAGGAGATACTACCTGATCAACCTAAAGGAACGTCGGGTTCCCTGAGAGTTTTCAGAAGAGGTTGTGGTGTCAAGTTTCCGTAGTTAAGAAGTCATGAGTCGAAAGAAATATAAAGTTGAGAGTGTAGGTATGTACTGGTGACCTTTTTGGTATCGGAACTGATCTACCTGGAAACAACCGTGTCATTTCAGAAACAAAAAGTTATATGACAGATCCAACCAGTATTGAAAGGAAGGTTCCTCATTCGTAGAAAATTAAAGTACCGACATTAGTAGTAGACGTCACTAAAACCTCGGGTCTTTTTATTTTAGTCGTTGACAAAGGTGACAAAGGGGTAGATAAAGGGTATTTCACTACCCTGGTCTACGATACTAGAAACAAAAGACTTAAGACTCGATATTCGGTTGAAAAAGTGAGAGGAGAAAGTGAAAGTAGTTCTCCGAGAAATCAAGAAGAAGTAAAAGACGGTATTCCTACCACAGTAGACGTATAGACTCCAATGACCATAAAGAGGTTCGTTTGAACTAAGGTCGAATACGAAGGAGGTCGGGTCGAAAAGAGTACTATATGAGACGTATGTTCAATTTATTCGTCCCACTGTTATATGTCCGAACTGCATGAGGAAAAGGATAAACCTTGGTCAGACAACAAGGTACAGGTCAAGATCGACAACGAAGGACTGGACGTATGTCTATAGAGTTCTCCGTCCAGTCGGTTTTCTGTCGGAGAATTTATTTACCACGACCCCTTTGACCTGTCGATGTACATTTTCTTACTTTAATCTTGTGAAGGATTGTGGTATGTGTTTCTTTTTGACTTTTACCTAATTTCTGGATTTACATTCTGGTCTTTGATATTTTGAGAATCTTCTTTAGTATCCGTCTTGTGACCTACTGTATTTAGTTTCGTTCTAGGAGATACTAGGTGGAGGATCTGATTACCTTTGTTTTTATTTTTATTTGTTCATCCTGGAGTAATTTAAATTTTCGTGTCGTTTCCTTTGATATTCGTTCCACTTTTCTTTTGGGAATCTTATCCTCTTTTATTATCGTTTACTTTGCTGACTGTTTCCTAATTAAAGATTTTATATGTTCGTCGAGTAGGTTGAATTACTGTCTTTTTGGTTGTTGAGTTAGTTTTTCACTCTTTTCTGTAGAGATTTGTCTGTAGAGAGGTTTCTTCTGTACGACGACGATTCAGCGAAGTCAGCACAGGCTGAGGCACGCTAGGGTATCTGCCGTCGGGTGGTCCGAGGGGACAGGGACCCTAAGAGGTCCGTTGTTGTGTTCTCCCCCAACGGTAAAGGAAGAGGTTACGTACTTTCACTTTTCACTTTCCCTTCAACGAGTCAGCAAAGGTTGGGAGTTTCTGGGGTACCTGACGCCGGAAGGTCCGAGGAGTCAGGTACCCTAAAAGGTCCGTTCTCATGACCTCACCCCACGGTAACGGAAGAGGTTTCTTCTGTATGTCTACCGATTTTTTGTGTACTTTTCTACGAGTTGTAACGAGTAGTAATCTCTTTACGTTTAGTTTTGATGTTTCTCTATGGTGGAGTGTGGACAGTCTTACCGGTAGTATTTTTTCAGATGTTTGTTATTTACGACTTCTCCCACACCTCCTTTTCCTTACTAGAAGGTGACAACCACCTTTACATTTAACTATGTCGGTGATACCTTCTGTCATACCTCTAAGGAATTTTCTGATCTTTATTTTGGTGGTATATTGAGTCGTTAGGGTGAGGATTAGTATATGGGACTCCTTTGGTTTTAACTTTTTCTGTAAACATAGGGTAACAAGTAACATCGTGATAAATGTTATCGATCTTGTACCTTCGTTGGATCTACAGATAGTACTACTCCACCTACTTGGATCTTGGATAATATGTCTCGCTTCACTCAGTCTTTGTTTTTCTATTTATAACATAAGATTGTGTGTATAACCTCTTCCGTTACCGTGGGGTGAGGTCGTGGGAACGGACCTTTTAGGGTACCCACCTCCTCGGACCACCCGATGTCAGGGACGCCAGTGCTTCTCAGTCTGTCCTGATTCGTTGAAGGGAAAGTGAAAGGTGCAAGTACGTAACCTCTTCCTTTACCGTTGAGGGAGGTCACAACAACGGACCTCTTAGGGTCCCTTCCCCCTCGGACCACCCGGTGGCAGATACCCCAGCGTGTCTCAACCTGTACTGACTTGGCCGAATCGTCGTCGTTGTGTATATATACCTTAGATCTTTTTACTATGACTTCGTTATTAATATCCCGTCGTCATCTTTTTGTCTATATCTCTTATCTGAATATCTGTACCCCTCTCCCCTCCTCTCCCATTCTACATACCTTTCCCATTGTACCTTTGAATTACATGTCAAGTCAAGTCAAGTCAGAGAACCAGATCGGGCTGAGAAACACTGGGGTACCCGACGTCGTGCGGTCCGGAGGGACAGGTAGTGGTTGAGGACATCAAGTGGGTTTGAGTACAGGTAACTCAGTCCCTACGATAGGTTGGTAGAATAGGAGACAGAAGGGGAAGAGGAGGGTGGAAGTTAGAAAGGGTCATAGTCCCAAAAGGGTTCTCAGTCAAGAAACGTACTCCACCGGTTTCCTAACCTCAAAGTCGAAGTTGTAGTCAGGAAAGTTATTTGTGAGTCCTGACTAGAGTAAATCCTACCTGACTAAGCTAGAGGAATGTCAGGTTCCCTGAGAGTTTTCAGAAGAGGTTGTGGTGTCAAGTTTTCGTAGTTAAGAAACCACGAGTCGAAAGGAATATCAGGTTTAGAGTGTAGGTATGTACTGGTGACCTTTTTGGTATCGGAACTGATCTACCTATAAACAACCGTCTCAATACAAAGACGAAAAATTATACGACAGACCCAACCAGTATAGAAAGGAAGGTACCTCATTCGTAGAAAATTAAAGTACCGACGTTAGTGGTAGACGTCACTAAAACCTCGGGGGGTTTTATTCCAGACGGTGACAAAGGTGACAAGGGGTAGATAAAGGTGCTTCACTACCCTGGTCTATGCTACTAGAAGCAAAAGAATTTCAACTCGAACTTCGGTTGAAAAAGTGAGAGGAGAAAGTGAAAGTAGTTCTCCTCCGAAAAGTCAAGCAGAAGTGAAAGACGGTATTCCCACCATAGTAGACGTATAGACTCCAATAACCATAAAAGGGACCGCTAGACCTAAGCTCGAACACGAAGTAGGTCGGGTCGCAAAGAGTACTACATGAGACGTGTATTCAATTTATTCGTCTCACTGTTATATGTCGGAAGTGTATAAGGAAAAGGCTAAACTTTGGTCAGACACCAAGGTACAGGTCGAGATTCATAACGAAGGACTGGACGTATGTCTAAAGAGTTCTCCGTCCAGTCCACTAGACCATAAGGGTACACAAAATTTTAAAAGGTGTCAAACAACACTAGGTGTATCAGTTTCCGAAACCGTATCAGTTATTTCGTCTTTATCTACAAAAAAGACCTTGAGAGAACGACAAAACTACTAGGTCGCCTACAACCGTTAAACTAAAGACCAAGGAGACGGAAAAGATTTAGGTCGAACTAGTAGACCTTCAAGTGCCAAGTGTATAACGACTTCGGACCGAACCTCTTAAAACTCGTAATGAGACGATCGTACACTCTACTCACGTTAACACACCATCAAACTTGTCAGAAACGGAAACGGAAAGAAACCCTAACCTTACCTTTAACTAGAAAAGGTCAGGACGCCGGTGACGACTCAAAAGGTTTAAACGACCGTATAACTCACGTTGTGAAAGTGTCGTAATAGAAAATCCTAAACTTTATTGAGTTGACCTTAAGATAGTAGAGGTGATCGAAACAAGTATCACTACGAAAGATTCCGGGTGAACTGAAGTGTGAGGTCCTACGGACCGAGATCCACTCACTAGTATGGTCACACTAATGGACCCAGCACTTCTAGAAAAAACATCTCAAGAAGACACATAACAACAGTGAAGAAGAGTATAGAAGACAAAAACAATCCAGGTATGGTAAAGACGGGAAATAACTCGGGTAGTAACGTACTTTACAAGGGAACCATAACGATTAAAAGAACTTCTCTAGAGATCAGAAAGGACAAGATAACAAAAAGAGATAAAGAAACGTGACTAGTAACTCCTTCCGAAGAATAGAGAGGAACGATAAGAAACCTTGAGACGTAAGTTTACCCATATAAAAAGGAATAGAGGAAACGAAAAGTGAAGAGCAGAAAAGTGTCGATACATTCCGGAGGAGTCTGTCGGTAAAACGAAAAAACGTAAAGAAAAAGAACCCCTACCGGAACTAAGGACAGAGGATATGTTACAGTGCTTGGAGGCAGGTATCAAATAGTCCGTGAGACAGATAGTCTAGATCAGGGAATTTAGATAAAGAGTGAAGATGACTTATCAGTATTCCCTAAACTAAATCCAGTATGGACTTACCAGATCACCAAAACAGGTGAAAGAAGTTAAAGTCAGACTTAAACCGTTATTCCTCGAATACCAGACTCAGTGTCGGTCGAGGGTCAGAACAAAAACGACTGACATATCTCGAAGAGGTAGAAACAGACGTTTCTTATATTAGTCATACTAAAGCAATAACTGGTAGACCACTACAGGTACATATTTCAAAAGAGAACGCAACAACCTTCTCCCACAAACGATACTGGTCACACAAGAGGACCGTCTTGAGATAATAGGAAACGAGACGAAGTAAGACATGAGATTCCGGTTTAAACGGACAATGCGGTCACAAAGAACTGAAGGATGGAAACGTAAGGTCAGGGGATATTACTTTTCCTGTAGAAAAATCCCACAATCAAGATGGTCCATATTTTATCTATAGATCATCCTTGGACCACATATCGAGTCCCTCGAATCGAACCACGAGACACTACTGGATCTCCCCACCTTACCTCGTGCCCCACCGGGTCCTCCCTCCAGGTTCTCCCTCCCCTATATGTATATGTATATCGACTAAGTGAAACAACATGTCGTCTTTAATTGTATTGTAACAGTTCGTTAATATGAGATTAGTTTAAAAATTTTTTTCCTAGATCAAATTTTTTTTTCCAGTCTTTCCTCATGTGACCATGTTCAATTACTTTTAGTTTTCATAATTCATAACCCTATAATGACAAGTTAAATTTTTTTAATATTTTCAAGAGTGAAAATAAGCTCCGTATCATAAAAATAAGATTGAACGAAAGGATGAAAATTATATTTACCTCTATGTTTTTTAAATTGAAATATAATTCCTTTTAATTTTATCTTTTCTATATCCTCCAATTTTACCTTTCAATTTATATAAACTATTTTAAAGACCCTTTTTTCTTATCTCCTTTCGGTCTCCTTTTTACAAAAAGTTTTTTTTTTTTTTTTCTTTCTNTTTTTTTTTTTCTTTTTCTTTTATCAAGGTCCTTGACTACTCCTTGTCTTCTGAAATTTGACTTTTCGAGGTGTTTTACGACTCGTTCTATTTAAAATTTGTGTTCGTGTAGTAATAGGTTTTGTGTAGTAATACTTTAAAGTCATTATTTTTTTCAGAAGGGTTAATTTCTTATTTTTATTGTGTAAAGTTTAAATAGTCGTTTTCTCTTGTGATTTTACATCGACTTGTTCAGAAATTGTAGAACTCCTTTTTAATGAAACTTGAATTCAAACGGAGAATAACATATAAAACGTTTTTTTTTTTTTTTTCACAAAAACTTTTACGTTTAGTCTGGTACGGTGAAAGACAAATCTAAAGAGACCATCAAAGTGTCGAGTGTGTCTTACTTATGGTTNTACATCGACTTGTTCAGAAATTGCAGAACTCCTTTTTAATGAAACTGAATTCAAACGGAGAATAACACATAAAACGTTTTTTTTTTTTTCACAAAAACTTTTACGTTTAGTCTGGTACGGTGAAAGACAAATCTAAAGAGACCATCAAAGTGTCGAGTGTGTCTTACTTATGGTTTACAAAGGACTGGGTATTCAGGGACCTGATATACCGGGAACCAAGGAAATGATGATTCCGATGATCTGATGAAGGGAAGAAGTCAGTGTAACTTCCAGAGTGTCGAGGGATCGTTCGAACGGGGACTAATTTCCAGAAATAAAAATCTCAAGGGAGTCGAACTTTAAGAAAAAGGTTTATAAGTTTAATCGTCGATAGAGTGCATGAAGAATGGAGACGGGTTTGGAAGGGAAGAATCTTACGGAAAGGATTGACGTGTTACTTTCTTGGTTCGGAGACAGAGTAAGTAAGAGTGAGTGGGTTGAAACAAGAAATGTAAAGAAAATGGACTATTTGATGTTTAGACAAATGAGAGAGAAGAAAGATCTTAGATGTTAGTTTAGTCGTTCTTTACACGGTAAAACTGGTGACCGACATAAGATTCGTAGATTTATTATACTTCGTTCCCATACTGGTTACAAGGAGTTCTCTTACTTACTGACCTGTTTTCCTGAAAGTTATTCCCACCTATTACCGAGACGGAAACTTGTGAGGTCCTACTCTCCAACACTGAGGGAAGAGGGAATGAGGGTCGAAGAGGATCCGAGTGGATTTGGTACGATACATCGAAATTTTAGGTGTTCAAAACAAAAATCCCACCATGTTTACTTCACCCATATCGGAATCTAGATGATAGGAAAATCTTCTACTCGTTTCTCCTTAAGAGACGTCGACACACTTTCGTGGTTGAACGGACTCGCTTAGGTAACGAACTAAGGTTATTACCCTAACACTTACGATTATCGACCAGGAGGTTAAGGAGGACAAACAGAAAACGTTTGGGGTGACAAGGATATGGTTGAAGACGAGTTAAGATCTTAGTAACAGTCCGAGATGTCATATCGAGACAGGATGTTAGAGTCCACTGACTTATATATTACATATCGAAGTTTTCGGATTATTTAACAGATCCGAAAAGACATCCCTGTCTAACTATGTGCGTTTGTGTGTATGCGTGTGTGTCTGTGTGTGTGTGTGTTAGACCGTATATGACACATAAGTCATTTACTTATAGAATACTGATTACTTACTCCCGAGACTAAGAGTAGAAGAGAGAGACTCTGGAACTTAAACCTCAAAGGTTGAAGGACTATAATCCCTCCTCTTATACCATGTAAGAAGTCCGAAATCCTAGAAAGTGAGTGTATAACAACGGGGTTTCGTTCAGTACACACACGTTAGAGTTCAATCATATTAAGATGGTAATTGGTCATTTACTTGACTTTATAATTGTAAGTAAGATTAAAGAAGGTATGTTCGGATTTCTTGTTATTTAATTTGACCTTCCATCACCACCGGGGGGTTTTTTTACAGACGTTCTTCTTCTTGTGTTACGACAAGTTCTTTATTCGTCTTACTCTTTCTTGGACCTAGTATAATCCCTATATTACTTTTCTCGTATACATAAATAGAGTCATTCTTTTTTGTTTTTGTTATCTTTTATCCCTTTTCACAAAATTTTTAATTCGTTTTTTAGGTATAAACTTATACTTAGTTTAATTTATCCCAAAACTTATTAACCAACCCATATTTTTTCTTTATAATAGGGTACTCACCATGGTTTAAACTAAGTACTCTTGTGGATTCTTCTGTTATGTTCGTATTGAGAGATGAAACGTTACGTTACTCGGTTTAAAAACACCAGTTCTATCACATTTTTAAGATTTTATAATTCTACTGTATCGAATAACCAAAAGTTGAAAAATTGAATAAGATATCCAAATTCGTGGATTCTAATATAAACCTTATATCTTGATTTATCTTTACAATAGTTCGATCGTTATATTTTAAAGTACATTGAACTTGTTTACCACGTTTCTCTTGTATCCCTCCTTTTTACATTTTTTAGATTCCCACGGTTATAGAAATTACATAACGAAACTCGTAGTCAATAAACACTACCTTGTCCCTTAGTTCAAAAGTCATTGATAAATTTGAATCTTTTCTTTGTTATCTTCTTGATCTTATCATTTTATTGATAATTTACTCTTTCCACAATCCCTTATAACTCCAACCTATTCATTTGATTTAGGAGTAAATATTTTCTTCTGTCGTCATTTTAAAAGATTTAAAATATTTCTATATCATCACTTCTACATGGACCCTCTGTCCATTGACGTTCTTTTGGTTTACGACTGTACACAATTTTATAACGAGGACTCCTCTTCCCACCTTCACTCTTATTTAAACCTTTTACTTAAGAACTAAAGGTAATATTGACATTGTACATCAAATTGCAACCGAACATAAAGAAGGACTCGAACGGACCACCGAGTCTACAATTTCTTTTCACTTTCACTTTCAGTGAGCCAGAACGGGTTGAGAATCGCTGGGGTCCCTGATATGTCAGGTATCTTAAGAGGTGTGGTCTTATGATTTCACCCATGGGTAAAGGAAGAGGTCTCCTAGAAGGGTTGGGTCCCTGTCTTGGGTCCAGAGGTTGTAACGTCCGTCTAGAAAATGGTCGACTCGTTGTTCCCTTCGGGGCCTGTCATTTCTATGACGGAGGTTACGTCCTTTTGACCTAAGATAGGGACCAAACCCTTCTAGGGGACCTCTTCCTTAAACAATGGGTAAAGTCATAAGAACGGACCTCTTAACACTTGTGTTCTCGAACCGCCCGACGTCAGGTACTCCAACGTTTCTCAGTCTGTGTTGACTCGTTGATTGGGAAAGTGAAATATAAAGAAGATATTTATGAAAGATTTTGTGGTATGTTACGTATATAATTACCCTATATTTCAGGAAATTCATAATGTCTGTCTTTCAACTAACCGAACAAGTGTATTATTCGGTGTTCAGTCCATTAAAATTTCGTACCGTTGGTTTTACGATGTGTCTCTCTCGTCCACCCTACCGTACAAAGAACTCCTATTAACTGTGGACGTTTCAGTGAAGTCATCACAGGCTGAGACACGTTGGGGTATCTGCCGTCGGGTGGTCCGAGGGGATAGGGACCCTAAGAGGTCCGTTCTTGTGACCTCACCCAACGGTAAAGGAAAAGGTTACGTACTTTCACTTTTCAGTCTCACTTCAACGAGTCAGTACGGACTCAGAATCACTGGGGTACTTGACGTCGGATGGTCCGAGGAGACAGGTACCCTAAAAGGTCCGTTCTCATGACCTCAGCCCACGGTAACGGAAGAGGGTTAACTGTGATTCTTCAATTTAACACTCCTTCTTCCTCTAACGACAATCTGAGTTGGGTATCGAAACACAACCCGTCAGAAACCACTCTGGTCAAAAACACCCTTTATACGTTAATGGGGAATTTAACACACTTCATACTCCAATTATAAATAAACTTATTTACGGTCTTTTCGACTCACTGACAAAAAATAGTCCCACAGTACATGAGATAACAAGACGTCTAGAAACTCTGACTAATTAGGTTACTTTGTCCTTACTTTTTTTTTGTGTACTTCCACTGTAAAAATTTCATGTTAGAATCTTTCTATACTTTTAATCCTTTACATTTTATGGTTGTTTCTGAAAAGGGTCATCAGTACATACCTACACTTTCAACCTGATATTTCTTTCGACTCGTGGTTTCTTAACTACGAAAACTTGACACCACAACCTTTTCTGAGAACTCTCAGGGAACCTGACGTTCCTCTAGGTAGGTCAGGTAATATTTCCTTTAGTCAGGACTTACAAGTAACCTTCCTGACTACGACTTCGACTTTGAGGTTATCAAACCGGTGGACTACCCTTCTTGACTGAGTGACCTTTTCTGGGACTACAACCCTTTCTAACGACCTCCTCTTCCCCTACTGTCTCCCACTCTACCAACATACCGTAGTGACTACGTTACCTGAACTCAAACTCATCCGCAGTCCTCAACCACTACCTGTCAATTCGGACCGCAAGACGTAAGTTGCCTCAGCGTTTCTCAACCTGTGTTGACTCACTGACTTGACTCGACTTTTTCCGTCGAGAGTCTGAGATGGACCGTGAATCTCATGAAAAAAATTCTCGGTAACTTGACATGTATAAAAACAAAAAACTGTGTGAAACTACCTTGGACTCGGGGGACGCAAGTTTCACGTCTCCGAATTGGTGACCTTGTGGTCCCTTCTGGAAGCTCGTGTAAATAATCGTTACGTTAAGAAAGTAGGAATGGTTATAAGAAGTCAACCCAGATTGCGGAACGTTCTTCTTAAAAGAATCTACCATCTCATGACAAGTAGTGGTTCATACTGTTACAATCTGTTACAGTATTAAAACGGTGATGTTCGTTGATAAATACTATTTAAAACTTTTATTGTTATTTCTATAACAAATAGAATTAGTCAAGTCAAGTCAGTGAGTTAGTACAGACTGAGAAATGCTGGGGTACTTAGCGTCGTGCGGTCCGGAGGGACAG
The DNA here is from genome assembly GCA_006410555.1 of Capra ibex. Classification (NCBI taxonomy): domain Eukaryota; kingdom Metazoa; phylum Chordata; class Mammalia; order Artiodactyla; family Bovidae; genus Capra; species Capra ibex. The sequence continues at coordinate 34,329,784 of SJYO01018169.1, read as the reverse complement.
GTAGGGTAGAGGGCCTCAAGTGAGTCTCAGCGCAGGTAGCTCAGGTACTACGGTAGGTCGGTAGAGTAGGAGACAGCAGGGGAAGAGGAGGACGGGGGTTAGGGAGGGTCGTAGTCTCAGAAAAGGTTACTCAGTTGTGAAGGGTACTCCACCGGTTTCATGACCTCAAAGTCGAAATCGTAGTAAGGGAGGTTTCTTTAGGGTCCCAACTAGAGAAAGTCTTACCTGACCAACCTAGAGGACCGTCAGGTTCCCTGAGAGTTCTCAGAAGAGGTTGTGGTGTCAAGTTTTCGTAGTTAAGAAGCCGCGAGTCGGAAGAAGTGTCAGGTTGGGAGTGTAGGTATGTACTGGTGTCCTTTTTGGTATGGGAACTGATCTACCTGGAATCAGCCATTTCATTACAGAGACGAAAACTTATATGATAGATTCAACCAGTATTGAAAAGAAGGTTCCTCATTCGCAGAAAATTAAAGTACTAACGTCAGTGGTAGACGTCACTAGAACCTCGGGGGTTTTTATTTCAGACTGTGACAAAGATGACAAAGGGGTAGATAAAGGGTACTTCACTACCCTGGTCTACGATACTAGAAGCAAAAGACTTATAACTCGCAAATAGAATTATCACAGTAATATTATCTTTGTTATTAGGGTATAGAACTTTACTTTAACGTCTACGAAATCTTTAATACTACATAAAAACTTTACTAACGGAGTTAATCAAGAACAAAATGTACACATTAAGTGGTTCTAACTTAAAAAAATTTAATAGACGAAAAAAGTTATCGTTATTAAAACATAACCGTGAACCTTCGTCGTAAATACACTCAGACTCTTAAGAGACCTCCAAGGAATCGTACCTCATATACTCAATATTTAAATAGAAAAGTGAATTTTAAAAAAAAAAAAAAGAGGGTCTTCTGGTACGAAACCTATTAGAGAATCACGAGAATGTTGAGACACAGGAGGAGAACTCTATAGATTCCTTAGGTATAAGTCCATGTCTCAGGACTGTTGAAGGGTAACCAATCCTTAAGAGTCTACTCGTTGTTAAAGGTGTTCGTTGACCAACGAGTTCCTTCGGAGATCACACATTCTTGAAACATGGTAGAGAACAATTACGAGATAAGGGATAAAATTGGTGTCAAAGAGAACCCTTACTGTAAAATGAGTCACTACAATTGACTTACGGAGTAGTCACGTTACGTTATTAGTATACCCTCTCTCGTTATTTTCTTTTATAAAGGAGTAGGAATTCCTCTAATATATTCCCTAAGTATGTTCTATGTACTGTATATCAAATGAACTACAGAATTCTCCTGCGATATCTTTAAGTTCTTCCTTACCTTGAAGGATGTAAACTTAATTCCACGAACATTTTACAATTTAATCAAGAACAGGGAAAACCCTGATAACGGAGGTAAGTTCATAAAGGGTTTGACTTTACAAGTAATTTTAGCGAATGTCTTCTAAAAATCGAATCTCTAAAGGTCCAGAGTGGAGGTCTCTAAAAATAAACCATCAAAGGGTCCGTTAACACTATTGACCGATCCGACCTTTGTTGACGATCTCTATTACACTTGTAATTATCTTTTTGAACAAACTGGTCTTCATTTTTTATTGTGACGTTTCAAGTTGTATAAGTCAAGACATGTCTTTTTTAGGAGTATAAATGTATGGATTTGTACAGTTTTATTTTAAAGACATAGAAGAGAGTAATTAATGAAATTTACTGTAAAATTTTTAATTAAAAAGGTCGAACCAATAGAACAATGAAAGATGACAAAAAATAGTACAATAACACTGAAATATCTTTTTAAGGAGAGGTTCTTACAGGTTACCTGACTGTAGCCCTTTATAATTTGGTATATAAAAATAAATATCTGTATCTTTTCACCTTTGAAACATAGTGGATACTGTATTAATTGTTCTCTTTTAGATAAGGTTTAAGTCAAGGTCAATTGTTATTTTACATTTCGGATATTAAGAAATTGAGAGTTGTTGGGTCGTGTCTATGTCTCCTTGTTTCCCTGTCTTCTGTTCTCTTCATGTCTTTTTCTCTTCCCTTTTTCATCATAACGAATTTCTAATAATATCTAACGATTTTCTACTAATATCTAACGATTTTTTTTCATCACTTCACTTAAAGATGAGTCTTTTTCCTCATAAATAAAGTGTGATACACAATTATCGAGGTTAAAATTTACCATATTTTCCTTCAGGGATGTTACGGGTGCCCACGACTTTACTTCTAAAAAGGTGTGCCCATCAACGAACATAGTAATTTATCACTGGTGAAAGAGTTTGGGAGACCAAATTAAAAAAAGGGATTGTACCAGCTTGATCGAGTCGTCTATGTAAAACCTTCGTCTAAAACACAGGAAATTTTCGAGAAGAAATCCTAGTACTGTACCATAATTATTTAAAGTAGAACCAAAGGAGAAATTTGTATCTGGAAACTTGATTCGTACGTACACACGTTTTTATTAACATCTTCCGTGTCAGTCGGAATAATTTCGGAATAATTCAATCATCACACGTCCGCTAATTCCACTTCCTGTAAAAATAAGAAATAGGAAGTACCTAACTATTGAAACATTCTATAGTATTCTACTTATAGACTTTTTAATTTATAGTGATCTCTGTACTTTGCGTTTGAGTTTAAGAGATAATACACTAAGGGTCGTCTGTATTTTTTTACGAGTTTCATGATATTTTCAAAGATTGGTGAGTGAGAATTTCAGACATGAACAGACACCCAATAAAAGACAGCAATTATGACATTAACAATTTTTCTGAAAGTTAATTTACGAGTACATAACAACAGACACATGGTAAGAAGGTTCGTTTTAGTTTACGGTCGTGAGAGTATATGGTGAGTTAGGTTTTCGTCGAAGAAGAAAATAGATTCCCGAGATATAGAAACGAAAACATGAAGGTAAAGGACTATATTCGTTGAAAGGATAACCTTCGTTTGTAATTAAGTACTAACTCCAAGTTCGTCTTTTTCCGGAAAAGGTAAGGGTCAATTCAACTTTATATGGGACCACGATCAGGAACAGATTGTGACGATTCGAAGGAATAAACCCATGTGTGTAAACGGTTGAGTCTTTGAGAAGGTCAAACTACTACAGTACGGGTTATAGTCTTTCGATACCGATTTACTCACCTTCCTCCCCATTTTCTCTTTCTTCTTATTTGAAATTCCCTCTCGTATTATGATTTTTATAAACTTTCTACTGATGTACTTTGATAAAACTTGAACTCTAGAAAAGAAATATATAAATTATAGTAAGAGAGGGACTTAACGATATACATAAATACACACGGGACGAGTCATGCTAAAGAGTTTTAGGAATCAAAAATTTCGTAACATAAGGACGATATCGATTAATTCCCGAAGGTTCCACCGTGATCACCGTTTCTTGAGAGGAGGGTTATACACACACATACAATCAGCAAGTCAGTACAGAGTCAGAAACTCTGAGGTACCTAATATGGGACGGTCTGAGGACACAGATACCTTAAGAGGTCCGTTCTTATGACTTCACATATCGGTAAGAGAAGAGGTCCCCTAGAAGGGTTGGCTCCTTAGTTTGGCCCTAGAGGGTGTAACGTCCGTCTAAGAAATGGCAGACTCGGTGATCACGTCCTCTGTATTCTCTGTCCTCAAGAGAACCTGTCTCCTCGAACCACCCGATCAGGTTTCCTAATGTTTTTGGAATAGTAATAATTTGTGTCCCGTAAGTATACGTTTTTTGTAAAGAGAAAGAAGGTGGACCATCGAATCCGTCGGGAAAATCCACTGGGGGAGAACCTCGTTCGTGTACGGACGGATTCGAGAGGATCTACGACTCGACCCGACGTGTAACGGTGGTCGGAAGAGACTACTGTAACTACCGTCACCAACGGAAAGATCTGGGTCGGACCAATATCATTTTTCCTCCCACACTAATGTCATCCTTAACAGTGTGTGCACATTAAGCTAGCCCTAAACCACACAGAGGTGGGGGATGACCTTTAGTTACGTGTCCGAGAGACAGTCGGAAGACCTAGAGACTGAGGTGACCCCGGTTCTCACAAATATCGGTGAGAACCTACCTGAACCGTCGACGTCTTGAGTCGTGGTTCGACACTTTACACACGCCGGTCGTCGTTGACACGGACAGACCGAAACTCTACCTGTAAAGGGGGGGTCTAAAAGAGAACGAGACATTCACAAAAGTAAAATAAAATAAAAAACGTACAACCTTTCTCTTTCTGTCTGATCTCCCTTTACTTGTTCCCTCCACGAGGTAGACGGTGTTTTAGAACTCGTGTCCTTCGTAACATATTTTTACATAAGGAAAGAGGGAATCGGTACAACTCAGTATTGTAAAACACTATTTAGTAAAATAAAGAAATCTAAGTGAGAAGACCGGAGAGAAACGAGAAAGGAACAATTTACCTTTATACGAGGAGTCAATATACCGAAAAAATGATCAACAAATAAAAATGGGAATTTCAACCGTCTGAAATGTGTATATGAACCCGAAGGGTCCGCCGAGATCACCATTTCTTGGATGAACGGTTACGTCCTCTGTATTCTCCACGTCTAAGCTAGAGAACCAACCCTTAGGGGACCTTCTCCCGTACCTAGGGGACCTTCTCCCGTACCGTTAGGTACAATCATAAGAACGGACCTCTTAGGGTACCTGTCTCCTTGGACCACCCGATGTCAGGTACCTCAGTGTTTCTCAACCTGCGTTGGCTTCACTGGATCGTATGTGTGTACATATGAGTAGGATTACGAAGATCTAAATTTATGTTTTCTTTTTTCAGTACGATTAAAAATTCCGGCACAGATGATGAAAAGGTTTATTGTACCAACTCAGAGTCGGATAGGTAAGCTGGTCATAAGGGTCCTAGTACGGAGGGAGATTCTTTGTCGACCTCGTCGTCTTCTGTCCTCTGGGTCCTTTATTCATTTTCTCAGGGGTGGGCAAGATAGAACGAGAGGGGTTGGTAAGTAGTTACCCATACCGGTTGAGATTGGTGGGTTTAACGGTCTGATAAAATACTGTACGAAAGTTTAACGACGATTACATAAAATTGAAACTGGAGAGATTGAGTTTATTTGAGAGTTTCCTGTCTTCTAGTTAAGGATAATAGAAATGTTACAGATAAGTATTCTCGGATAAGTACGAATTACGGTCGAATACTTGACCAGCAGGTTACTGTAGAAGAGTCTTACAAGAAATACTATATTATAACTAGAAGGAATTCATAACTGAATAACCTAGTAACCGAGTACTAGGTTTTCGTAAAAATCAAAATTAAAACTAGTCTCCGTCTTATATGTTATTTTTCTTAACCCGAGACCCTAGTAACTAAGAAGTAGTTGAGTATACCATGTCTTAGAGTGTACTCAAAGAATAGACGAGAGTTTGAGGAAGTGAGTCGATATTTTCTACTGATGATAAAGAATGTTGTAACCTAGGTTTTTCTTCAACCACTACCTCCAACGTTCAAGGTGGTTTAAGGCACGTCATAAACAATGAGTCCCAGTAAGATAAGGATTTCAGAATTAGTAACCACCTCCAACGTCGCGTCACGGGGTGCGTAACCACCTCGGAGGTGTACCTGTTGGATTAAGACTCAATGTTCTCGTCTCAGAGAACTCGAACCTAGTACGTACGTGAGGACGTATGGACAGATAGGTAACGGTGTCACAATAGACACGGTACTGTCACCAACTAGAACGAAAAGGAAAAGAAGGGTAGTTCTAGGACGGACTGAGTATCTACTTCTCGACATTCTTCGGACTAATGTCACGTCCTTCGTAAGATGACACCCTCGTACTTACTCCTGCAGAAGTTGTTTGTAGGTCTCGGTTTTACTGTCACACGAAGGGTCTCTGTCTAGGAGGAATTTCGATAAATCAAACATGACGTTTCACCAGGACTAATTTTATCCGGGTTTATTTAGTTCGATCTGTCGTGGAAATCTAGACCGGAAAACTTTATTTCGTAAACGTACTACGATATACCTTAGTACTGTAAAATATGGTAGTTTCTCCTTGAGTCGGAAGGAGAATGCAAGTCGTATTTTTATGTCTGTGTTATCTAACACAGATCCCATATTATTTCAGGAAGAACTTTTTAATAAAGTTTATATTTTCAGACTAATGAACTTAAATATGTATATTAAAGACACTAGTATGACTTAATAATTTATTATTTTTAAGAAAATTCTTTCAAATCGTAATATTAATCGTACATAATTCGTAAAGGATACACGATTCGAGGTTTAGGAAACGTCCGACGTCAGGTACCTGAACGTTGTTCAGTCTGTGTTGATTCGTACGTGCGGGAGGTTGTCCGATGGATTCAGGACCATATAGTCAAAGAGGTAGAGTCTTTGACCTACTGTTGTAACTACGACACGACACGAATCAGTGAGTCAGTATAGGTTGAAAAACGTTGGGGTTCCTGACATCGGGTAGTCTGAGGAGACAGGTACCCTAAGAGGTCCGTTCTTATGACCTCCTGAATTTAGGAGGTCCCTTAGAAGGTTTGGGTCTGTGGTTTGACCCCAGAGGAAGTAACGTCCGTCTAATAAATGGTCGACTCGATGGTCCCTTCAGGGTTGTTTGTTACTATCAAAGATAGAGTTCTCGAATGAGACACTTAATTTTCTCTTTTATATTCTTTTTGAAGGATTTGAGACGGATGGTAAATCGACTAATGTGAAACGGATAAGAATATAGTGTTTTAGGAGACCCGGTTCTTCTTTGTTCGACTTTTCTTCGTCTGAAGAATTTAATGAGGAGGATTTCAAAGGGATCCAAGGTTTTTCATATCTATTTATTGAACGAAGTTTTAAGTCGCATTCACGTACCTGACGTCATCCGTTTAGGAGGGTTATGGTTCGGAGAAAACTTTCGACAGAGAACGTTCGGGACGGGGGTCTTACTGGGCGTAGAACTCATACACTTGTGAGACGGAATTCCTTTTAATAGAGATCTATAACGTGAGGACCACTCGAACTGAGGGGAAGTAGTTGTGTAAAGACTAAGACATATCGATTCCCTCTTTTATACTGTAAAAAATTCTTCGCTTAAATCGACCCTCTTTTCTTTTTTTTTTTGTGGAAATCTATCAAGTCACCAACGTATACCCGGTTTGTTACGAAAGAGTATAATAGAAACAGACTTTACTTTAGTGAAAACGATCGTTAACATCTTTCTCCATTTTTATGACAGTAACTGTGACTACGAAACTGTCCGAGTAGATAAGAAACAACTCATTTCCATAGAAATAGAAGTTTCTGTTCGATTTCCCCGAACAGACAAAAGATATACCATAAAGTAGTATATAGTAGTAGAAGGGTACGGAAGGAGTTTTCCGTTTGAAAGTAAGGACGTTTACCGGATTGTAAGATCCTTCTTTTACTAAAGAAGTCTTTATTGAAACATAGAATGTTTTACACCGTGATATAATATTAAGTATAGTTAATCGGAGTAAGATGTTTTCATATACAGATACTCATCTATTGTATATATAGATTATATAAATGATCTTATTTTTTTTGTTTAAACCCCACATCACTGGGTGTATTGGTCAATCAGTGGTCTACATACCTTTACATACAACACTCTTAATACGTTTATTTAATGTGTTTTATTAATTTAATAACGATGAGAAAGTACATAAAGATAGTCCTCCAACATCACATTGTCCTTAGTCTTTGGTTACTGTCATTCTATCTGTCTGGGTACTGAAGACCCACCGTCTTGTTTCGTAAACGGAACTGTTGTTTAGTCACTCTTCATTCTGTTTTTTACTGACTCTAAATGATTCTACCTAATGTCGATTCTACAATGTTCTTTTAAACCTCTAAATGTACTGTTCGGGGGATTCTTCAATCGACAAATAACTTTCTGGACCTTATGCATTCACCACCGAATCTCCACTAAATCTATGGATATTAGTATTCCCGTCGACCTCGAATCCTAGTGACCACTACTGTACCGAGTCTGATGAAGGTCGTAGATGAACACGTACCGTACCAGGTTTCCAGTACCTGACGTAAGGAAAGGGAACCAATACACAACGGGAAACAATTGTTAACGGAATAGTGACTTTTCCCTCTTCCGAGAAACAAGAATTTTCAAATGATCTCTGTGTAAAAGAGAAGTTGTCAGATACAACTATTTTTCTACTGGAGTATCTCAAACATCATCCCAGTGTAGACAGTCTTCGTGGAGACACTGCACACTGCAACTACGAGATCAACGAGTAGTTCAGAGCACCCAGTTCTTTCTTTTAGATTGCCCTCCAGGATTTTAATCTCCGACACGGGGACCACTCAGACAGGTGTCTATACGGTAGGTTAACCTTTCACGAGACACATTTATATCTCGTATAGAGTATTCTATACTTAACTATACGATACGACACACATCAGTACAGGCTGAGAGACACTAAGGTACCTGACATCCCGGGGAGACAGGTACTCTAAGAGGGTCTTTCTTATGACCTCACAAAGGTAAGGGAAGAGGTCCCATAGAAGGGTTGGATCCCTAGCTTGGACACAAAGAACGCAGAGAGAGTAGTCGTTCATCTAAGAAATAGTGACACTATGGACTCTTCAGGATACTTAACTATTTAGATAAATTTTAAGTTACAATTTTCAAAGTTTATTTTTTTACATGTTCCTTGACATACACCGACATGTCCTAGTTTTTAAATCATCTTTTCTTTCATAATCACGGACATATAGTTTAATAATATTTTACTAAAGAGGAATCCTAAAGTAAAAGAAAAAAGACCGAGACCATCTTTGAACAGAAATTAAGAAACCGGTAACCTTAGTCTGTAGTAGTTATATTTTTATAAAGAAAAATATCCAAGAGTCTTGACTTTCTTTGTATATATGTGTATATAAAAGAATTGTCAGGAGTATATTTATGAAAAGAATTTAGTAAAGATAGATAAGGATTTTATCTTTGTCCGAAATTTGATCAATACAGATTTATCTATACCTTCGTATTTCTTACAATTGAGAAGAGTCCGTAAAATAGATTCTTAAATTCTATGTTTTTGTCAATTTTTTGTTGTTGTTGTTGTTTGTCACTCATTATTTAGGAATTTTGTCGATTTTTAAGTGAATCTAGTTTTTTTCGGTGATTTTTAAGTCTTTCCTTTCGTCCTATAAACTTAAATATAGAGAGTCAGTTAAATTTTATTACGTATAAGAAGAACTTTTAATTGAGATCGATAAAAAGATTATGAAAACCCTTTATAAAAAATGGTAATTTATAAGAATAAGTAACTTAGTCAGTTACTAAAGTTACACCCTCCATTAAGGGTGTACGAAGTCTTTTCACGTATATGGACCTAGACACACACAGGAACTACACCCTATTTTTCTCTTACTCTTCAGGTCCGGATGGTCACAGGGTGAATTACGCACCTCCGGTAGGTGAATAATAAACCCTTCATCGATAAAAGGGACCGAGGTGTATCAGTTTTGGACAATAAGAACCCTAATAAAACTAGGAGCTTTCTGTACTTTATGAAAATCTTACACATTATTATAGTTATTTTATGAATACGATGTTATTAATACAATAAATCGTCTTTAGCACGATGTCGATGTTCACTATCTGAATCACGTACGGATATAAAATCTATTTTCACTACTATCCTATGAATATCCGTGTTTCGTATAAAAAAAATTTACACTCTTCTGTAAAGTTTTACTGATTAACTCTCCACGATAAAATGAGACATCATTTTCAGTACTTAAAATGCGTATCGTGACGATACTCACGATACTCCTAGGTTCCTCCTGGTCTGAAAATTAAGTAGTCCGTCATGTATCCTAATCTATACCGAAAGGTTTACTTTGAGTTTAGGAAGTGTTTTGTAAGAACCAAAGTCTATAGTGATCTTTGGTGGTGTGACATCCTTCCCAGTGACTCTCCAGAGGACTCCAAGTGTCTGGAAATTCGTTTGAGTTCTACTAAAAAAAGGTTCTTATTTACGGTTCAAAAGTCGATCGGGATCAATTCAAAGTACTCTTGAAATGACCGTACGGCTTGGACCTGGTTAATTGTTAAGACTCCTTTGTGACCCGTTTTGAGTCTTCAAGGTCGACTTCAGGACGACAAGAAGTCCAGAGTTTAACATTTATAGTACCTCGACCAAACCACCAACAATATCATTGGTCTTTTAACAGTAGGTTTCAAACGCAAAAAAAAGTAAAACACACATTGACTACCGTAGAACCAGTTGTAAAAGTTCTATAGTAATTTGTAATAGAAGGGGGTTCATACAGTGACATATTTGGTCAATTTGTATGATGTACGAGTAAATGGTAAAGTTTTACATAGAGAGGGACTATGGTATTGGTGTTTATGAGATCTGACTCCCCCTCCTGAGGTACCAGGGTCGACCCAAGTCCGTCAGACGTGTTTATGTCTGTTTAAAAAAACTCAAGTCGGGGGAGTCGTCCGTCTCCCAGACCCCAGTACACTCAGACAGACGTGTGGGAAATGGGAATCTCACCATCCCCATAGGTAGAGAGTGGTCAGTAGGAGAAAATACATACGACTTTAGGAATCATTCCTTTTATTTATGACTACATCGATGAATCCCTACGTCGTTCTATAGAGAAGAAAAGTTATTGTTCTTTCTTACTGAAAGGTTTAACGTATCAAAGAGGAACTATAAACCTACTGGGTAGTTGTTTATGTCGGTTCATTTGGTACCATAAATTGGAAAAAGTTCGTGAGAATAGGAAACAGAAAAATAAATCTTATTTTTAATTTCAACACACTATTTTTCTTATAATTCTACTTTTTCATTAGAAAGTCTCCGGGTAAGACTCACACCCAATATAAAAGTCTTCTGTACAAGTAGACAAGATTTTTAATAAAAAATCAGGGTTTTATAATAACCTCTCCATCATTTTTATACAAGAGTGATCGGTGTTCAAATTATTAATAAACTTTGAAAATTTTAATATAAGTAAAAATAAATCAATGTCAGTATCTTTACAGTCTGATATTTTACATAACGTCTTATTATCTCGGGTTTCTTGAGACGAAAGTTTTTAAAGATAGACTTGGTGTAAATCTCTCCTCTTGTACCTTCTAAGAGACACAGATGAACTTGACTCCAGAGGACTGGGTCATGTTTGTGAAAGATGGTATGGTGTACTTGATGCAAATGAGGAATAGTCTTCGTTTTACGTTTCCCACCTTTAATGTAGTAGGTGTACTGAATCACCGAGTGAAAATCACACTTACGGACATACAATAATGTACATATATATATATGTACATTATATATATATGTGTGTGTATATATATGTGTGTGTGTGTACACACACATAAATATAAATATATTTTTATGTGTCAAATGGGAACTTATTATGTCCGAAATTGACGTACCCAAGTGAATATATGTTTTAAAAAAGTTATTTATGACATAGATATAAAAGTAAAATATCTAGAAATTCAATTGATTCACTCCTCTTTTCAAACACAACTTAAACTCTAGAGTTATACACCTCAGTTTTCTTGATCCTAAACTCAGAANATAATGTACATATATATATATGTACATTATATATATATATGTGTGTATATATATATGTGTGTGTGTACACACACATAAATATAAATATATTTTTATGTGTCAAATGGGAACTTATTATGTCCGAAATTGATGTACCCAAGTGAATATATGTTTTAAAAAAGTTATTTATGACATAGATATAAAAGTAAAATATCTAGAAATTCAATTGATTCACTCCTCTTTTCAAACACAACTTAAACTCTAGAGTTATACACCTCAGTTTTCTTGATCCTAAACTCAGAACTAGGTAGGTGTGATAGAGTCGAACGACAGGAACCCACTCAGCAAACAGTTAAGGAAACAAAGACTCCGTGTCCGTCACACGTATAAAAATGGACTCATCCCCCACAACCACAGGGACACACGTACACACGATTCAGTGAAAGTTAGTGCGGGTCGAGAGACGCTGGGATACCTGACATCGGGTGGTCCGAGGAGACAGGTACCCTAAGAGGTCCGTTTTTATGCCTTTACCCGACGGTACGGGAGGAGGTCCCCTAACAGGGTTGGGTCCCTAGCTTGGGAGTAGAGAATCAGAGGACTTGATCGTCGTCCCAAGAAATAGTGATCACGGTGGACCCTTCAGATAACCATAGGGATTGATGAGGTCTAACAAATTCCCAGTTGACATGAATATATGAAATATAGTTAATATTTACCATATACAGACATAAAGAGAGAAACTGTAAATTTTACTTTGTTTTTAATATAAAAGTTCAATTGAGATTACAGATTACTTGTTGAGGACATGAGCGTCAACATCTAGGTCCAAAGGTATCCACTGTGTTTGTCTCTACCTTGGTTAAGTTCAGAACAAAATGAGATTTACAGGACAAGACAAATTATCGTGTGATGAATTATTGGTGTATAGTACAGACTAGTTCATCGATGATTAAATCCATGAGACGTGGTCCAAATGTCGTTTTCTTAGTGTTTTTTAATGTTATTCACGAGACATTTGAAGTCATTTTAAAATGATTTCCTATTCGTAACAACGTTCTGTGATTATAACTGGTGGATTCAAGAAACAACCTCCATTTTAACATTGACTTTACCTAATAATCGTTCTGACACAGACTTTATTTACATCTTTATAAGTCGACAATGTATGTATACGGGATCACTCTTGTGGTTTGTTGAAATGAGTCGTCAAATAAATCCTTTTACTAGACAAAAAAGTGAGTCAGTCAAGTCAGCGAGTCAGCACAGGTTGAGAAACGCTGGGGTATCTGACGTCGTACGGTCCGGAGGGACAGGTAGTGGTTGATGGTCTCAAATGAGTTTAAGTACAGGTAACTCAACTACTGTAGGTTGGTAGAGTAGGAGAGAGTACGGGAAGAGGAGTGTGGAAGTTAGAAAGGATCATAGTCTCAGAAAAGTTTACTCAGTCAAGAAACGGTAGTCCACCGGTTTCATAACCTCAATGTCGAAGTCGTAGTCAGGAAGGTTACTTGTGAGTCCTGACTAAAGGATATCCTACATAACCAACCTACAGGAACGTCAGGTTCCCTGAGAGTTCTCAGAAGAAGTTGTGGTATCAAGTTTTCGTAGTTAAGAAACCGTGAGTCGAAGGAAATATCAGGTTGAGAGTGTAGGTATGTACTGATGACCTTTTTCGTATCGAAACCGATCTACCTGGAAAAAACCGTTTCATTACAGAGACGAAAAGTTATACGATAGATTCAACCAGTATTGAAAGGAAGGTTCCTCATTCGTAGAAAATTAAAGTACCGACGTCAGTGGTAGACGTCACTAAAACCTCGGGTGGGTTTTTTATTTCTGAGAGTGACAGAGGCGTAGACAAACGTTACTTCACTACCCTGTCCTACTAGGATCTAAAACTTACGACTCAAAATGAGTAACTCATTTCGGAAAAAGTGAGAGGAGAAAGTGAAAGTTCTCCGAGAAATCAAGAAGCGAAAGACGGTATTGTCACCACAGTAGATGTATAGACTCCAATAACTATAAAGAGGACCATTAGAAGTAGGGTCGAATACAAAAGTAGATCGGGTCGTAAAGAGTACTACATGAGACGTATATTCAATTTATTCGTCCCACTGTTATATGTCGGAACTACATGAGGAAAAGGATAAACCTTAGTCAAACAACAAGGTACAGGTCAAGAACAGGTCATTGACAACGAATGACTGAACGTATGTCTAAAAAGTTCTCTGTCCAGTCCACCAGACTATAAGGGTAGAGAACTTCTTAAAAGGTCAAACAGCACTGGGTGTGTCAGTTTTCGAAACCGTATCAGTTATTTCGTCTTCATCTACAACAAGACCTAGAGAAAACGAGAAAACTACTAGGTTGTCTACAACCGTTAAACTAGAGACCAAGAAGACGGAAAGGATTTAGGTCGAACTTGTAGACCTCCAAATACCAAGTGTATGACAACTTCGGACCGAACCTCTTAAAACTCATAATGAAATGATCGAACACTCTACTCACGTCAACACGTCATCCAATTCGTAAGAAATTGTAACGGAAAGAATCCCTAACCTTACTTTTGACTAGAAAAGGTCAAGACACCGGTGATGACTCAAAATGTTTAAACGACCGTATTACTCACACTTGAAAGTTTCGTAGTAGAAGATCCTAAACTTTATCGAGTTGACCTTAAGGTAGTGGAGGTGATCGAAACAAGTATTCCGAGTGAACTGAAGTGTAAGGTCCTACAGACCGAGATCCACTTACTAGTGTTGTAGTACTAATAGACCCAGTACTTCTAGAAAAAACATATCAAGAAGACACATAATAACGGTGGAGAAGTATTATAGAAGACGAAGACAATCCAGGTATGGCAAAGACAGGAAATAACACGAGTAGAAACTTACTTTACAAGGGAACCATAGAAATTAAAAGAACTTCTTTAGAGATCAGAAAGGGTAGGATAACAAAAGGAGATAAAGAAACGTAATTAGTGACTCCTTCCGAAAGAATAGAGAGGTACAATAAGAAACCTTGAGACGTAAGTCTACGGATATATAAAGGGAAAGAGGAAAGAGAAAGCGAAGAGAAGAAAAGTGTCGATAAACATTCCGGAGGAGTCCGTCGCTAAAACGGAAAAACGTAACGAAAAAGAACCCCTAAAAGAACTAAGAACAAAGGATATATTTCAGTGCTTGGAGACAGGTATCAAGTAGTCCATGAGATAGTCTAGATCAGGGAATATAGATAAAAAGGGAAGGTGACATATTAGTATTTCCTAAACTAAATCCAGTATGGACTTACCAGATCATCAAAAGGGATGAAAGCAGTTAAATTCAGACTTAAACCGTTATTCCTCAAGTACTAGACTCGGTATCAGTCGAGGACCAGAACAAAAACGACTGACACATCTCGAAGAGGTAAAAACTGACGTTTCTTATATTAGTCATGACTGGTAGACCACTACAGGTACACATCTCAGGAGAGAACATAACAACCTTCTGCCATAAACGATACTGGCCACGTAAGAGAACCGTTTTGAGATAATCGGAAACGGGACGAAGTAAGACGTGAGGTTCCGGTTTAAACGGACAATGAGGTCCACAAAGAACTGAAGGATGAAAACGTAAGGTCAGGGGATATTACTTTTCCTGTAGAAAAAACCCACAATCAAGATCTTCCAGAACATCCAGAAGTGTCTTGACAAGTTAAAGTCGAAGTAATCGTAATGACCAACCTCGTATCTGAACCTAATAGTACTATAACTTACTAAACGGAACCTTTGTTTGTCTCTAGTAAGACAGTAAAAACTCTGACGTAGATTCATGACGTAAAGTCTGAGACCAAAAAAAAAAAAAAAACGATACTACCGAAGAGGTAAAGAAGATTCCCTAAGAACGGGTATCATCATCTATATTACCAGAAGACTCAATTTAAGTGGGTAATGTCAGGTAAAATCAAGTGACTAAGGATTTTACAGCTGTAAGTGAGAATTGAAGAGGGCAAACTGGTGAGGGTTAAACGGAACTAAGTACCTGGACTGTAAGATCCAAGGATTCGTTATAACGAGAAATGTCGTAACCTGAAATGAAGGTTGTGGTCAGTGTAGGTGTTGACCTACAACAATAACGAAACCGAGGTAGAGGAGTAAGAAAGAACTCAATAAAGAGGTGACTAAAGGGAATCGTATAACCCGTGGATGACTGGACCCCTCAAGTAGAAAGTCACAGGATAGAAAAACGGAAAAGTATGACAAGTACCCCAAGAGTTCCGTTCTTATGACTTCACCGTAAGGGAAGAAATCACCTGGTACAAAACAGTCTTGAGAGGTGGTACTGGATAGGTAGAACTCACCATACCGAGTAACAAAGTGACTCAATCTGTTCCGATATCACTTCACTTCAGTGAGTCAGTACAGGCTGAAAAACTCTGGGGTACCTGACGTCGGATGGTCCGAGGAGGCAGGTACCCTAAAAGGTACGTTTTTGTGACCTCACCCAACGGTAAAGGAACAGGTCCTCTAGAAGGGTTGGCTCCCTAACTTGGGAACAGAAGGCGTAACATCTGTCTACGAAATGGTAACCTCGGTGGTCCCTTATCTGTTCCGATATCAATTTTCGGTAGAGAGAAAGAAGAGAATATTTCAAGACACAAACAGAAAATATATTCGTGGATATAAGAACCGAAAAGAATTTTAGTTACATTACAACTAAAATAACAAACTTGACAAAACCACGAACGAAGTAATAGAAGAGATGTTTCTGAGAAATTAAAACGGTGATTTAACATCTTTATATAGTACGAAAATAATCTACGTCGTAAAATAAAATTGTTTTCCTTATGACATTAATTTTAACCCTGCCTCTTCCGTTACCGTGGGGTGAGGTCATGAGAACGGACCTTTTAGGGTACCTGCCTCCTCGGACCATCCGACGTCAGTTACCCCAACGATTCTCAGCCTGTGTTGACTCGCTGAAGTGAAAATGAAAAGTGAAAGTACGTGACCTCTTCCTTCACCGTTGGGTGACGTCACAACGACGGACCTCTTAGGGTCCCTGCCCCCTCGGACCATCCAACGACAGATACCCCAGTGTGTCTCAGCTTGTGCTGACTTCACTGTATCGTCGTCGTCGTCGTCGTCGTATCAGGTACACTAATCTAACCAATCAAAAGACACTAACACCAAAAGTCAGATAGACGGGAGACTACCTCTTTCTATTCTCCAAATACCTTCGAAGGACTACCCTCTCTGACTGACTTCCCTTTGAGACTACCCGTCCCGGTACGAGTCATTTGAAAATTAGGTTAAAAGACAGGTACCCACCCCGACACAAGGGAGGAAAGATAAATTGGACCCCGGTTTGATACCACCTCCATTACTTCTATTACCGTTGGAGGAAGTTTTCCAGGGTCCGTACATCACGGTGTGAATCACGGGGGTTTGGACGTCGTCCGATGACGGTTGGGTGTGGAGATGACCTCTGAGGACCTGTGAGTGTCCGCTCAGACCCAGTCAGAGAACACCCCAGTGGCGAGGAAAGAGGACCCACGACCATGTGCGTTCCAAGACAAACACGGGAGGTTCTCAGACTAAGGGGCGAGGACACATTCAAGACCACCGAGATTGCCACTGGAGGAGGTTCTCCCGAATACGGTATAGGCACAGATGACGTGGGTCTCGGGGACGGGGACACCGTCAGGTGACGACTGGACATGGAGGCGTCCTCTGAAGGATCCCGTTTGATGGAAATCAAAAAAATTACAAATAAAACAACAATAAAGTTTCCAAATGTTAAAAGTTAAATAAAAGTGATAACTCGTGATAAAAAACGAGTGAAAAGAAATAGTTCGTCATGGAAATACTTCTATGACCAATCCTGTATTATTCTAAAAAGGTTGTGAAGTCAACAGATTTTCTTGGTTACACCCTAATAGTTATTACCTAATTCACGAAAATATCGTGAAGAACCGTACTGAATAGGAAAAGTTTTCCTCTGTGAACCCATATTCTACCACCCCCACTCTAATCATAAGTCTTATCTTCCTTAATCGTTGCCGACTTACTTTCTTTTTAGTTAACCGTAGACACGAGAGACTTGGGAAATCATCTTGTCGGTCAGATTCTTTCGTAGGTCCAACGATGGACACACCGGGTCCCTTCGAGTACAAAGACAACTGGTCAAATCTCTGACACTTTTCGGAGGTCGTGAGGACGTACGGATTGGGCGATCAAAGTCAACATACTTCAGGTGTAAGGGGTAATTGACTCTGATAAAGTAAAGAGTAACTTTATGTTTAAAGGAACCTTTTCCTATTTGTACTTTGGAATAGTTACGAGGTCTCCGATCTCTTGTGAGGGTTCTCGGTCTGACTTACTTCGGAAACGACTCATATGGTCTCTGTGAGTGGATGGTAGGAGAAACACACACACACGATTCAACGAAATCACACAGGTTGAGAAAAACTGGAATACCTAACATCGGACGGTCCGAGGAGACAGGTACCCTAAAAGGTCCGTTTTTATAACCTCACCCAACGGTAAATCCCAATAGGGATCTTTTTCTAGACTAATGTCAGGAACCTAACCTTGAAATATTAGTGGGAGGTTCTACTTAAAGAAACTTTTTTATAGTGTAATATCTATTTCTAAATTATTCGTCGATTTATATTTTATAAGATTGTTTACGTTCGATTGAAGACTTATTATAGGGGTATTATTCTTTGTTATTATAGGATTCTTTCTCCTTCAGGTTTTTCGTTCTCTCTCTATGTCGTATAATGAAAGAGTTGTAAATTAAAAAGAAAAACACATTTACGTGGTAACCACTCATTAAACGGGTAAAAAGTTCCTCCTCAGTATATTTGCACAGGAATAAAATTTTATATTCACTGAAGGGACATCGAGTCCACCATTTCTTAGACGGACGTTACGTCCTCTAAACCCAAACTAGGGACCCAGTTCTTCTGGGGCACCTCTTCCTTTACCGTTGGGTGAGGTCATAAGAACGACCTCTTAAGGGACCTGTCCCCTCGAACCACCCGATGTCAGGTACCCCAACGTGTCTCAGTCTGTGTCGACTCTCTGATTGTGTGTGTTTACTAGACTTAGGACTAAAAAGTAATCACAAAAGTTATAGTAGAATCAAGGGGAAAATTCTTCTATGAGCTTATAATATCATGATAGAAATACTAAAGATTGAACCATAGTATCGAACTTTTCAGAAAACTTGTACTCTAATATTTTTATAAGAAGTCCCAGAAGTGAAAACATATACGTTTATAGATGATGTATTTAAAATCAATAGGAGTTAAATAAATATATTTGCATCTTTATTTTAGTTTATAAGTTGTGATAAAGGACTTATAAGACAGTGAAAGTTGGTATCAGTAGATGGTATAAGAATCTTACACCTCTGTAATAAAAGTTATAAACAATTTACAAAATTAAGAGTGACGACGACGGCGACGATTCAGAGAAGTCAGCACAGGCTGAGACACGCTGGGGTCTCTGACGTCGGGTGGTCCGAGGGGGCAGGGACCCTAAGAGGTCCGTTCTTGTGACCTCACCCAAAAGTAAAGGAAGAGGTTACGTACTTTCACTTTTCACTTTCACTTCAGCTAGTCAGTACAGGCTGAAGATCGCTGGGGTAACTGACGTCGGATGGTCCGAGGAGACAGGTACCCTAAAAGGTCCGTTCTCATGACCTCACCCTACGGTAACGGAAGAGGATCTCAAATCTTTAAATCATATGGATTTTGGGGGTTTGGAAGAAAGAACAGAAAAAAAAGGGGAGCAACTCACAAAAATAAAGGTGGTTAAAAGATATTAGTTATCAAAGACACGGTTGATACTACAGAAGATGATACTGTGTAAAGTAGATGTTAGATTCAAGTCTTTGTTGACCCATTAGTCTCGGTCGGGTCTGACTAGAACGAGACTTAAGACTAAGAAAGTGTATTTCTCGTTTTACTTGAAATTTTTAATGAATTAAGAATGATTTACGGAAAATGATTTAAGGAGTCGAGACTTCGACTGGGTGAAGTGGAGTCTGTAAATATTTTCAATTTAATGTACCTTATCTGGAGTCGTCTATAATCGTCGAGTTGTTTTAATTTAATGTAAAAAGTAAGGAGAGTAGTCAGGAAACAATGACTATAATTAAGAAAAATAAGGATGTACCCAGACATATTACCTCTATCCGAGAAGAGGTTATAAAAGTCCCAATTTCTATTCTTGTTTTTTACGTTCAGGTGTGTGATATTTTTTTAATCTGTTCTGACTCGTTGATTCATATGTGTGTTGTATTAAACTTAATTGTATATAAATAGGGTTTTCAATGAAAAGAACGTAAAAATGGAATCGTTTCAGTAGTCAATAAAATAATGGTCGTTCCTAACAAATTTTGTTAAACATGAAATAACCGACGTTACGGCATAATCTGTAAATATCCAGTACACGTCGACACGAATCAGTCAATCAGCACAGGTCGAAAAACATTGGGGTATCTGACATCGGGTGGTCCGAGGAGACAGGTACCCCTAAGAGGTCTGTCCTCATGACCTCACCCGACGACACGAGAGGAGGACTCCTGGAAGGGTTGGGTCCCTAGTTTGGGTCCAGAGGACGTGACGTCCGTCTAAGAAATGGCAGACTCGGTGGTCTAATTATTTTTACAATTGTTTCTTTAGTTAACTAGAAATAATTAAAGTTCTATTTTTTCTGGATAGGATGACTCCGATGTCATTTACTTTTATAGTTATTTTAATAATTTAGTTATGAAACTAAGTCTTTACGTAGAACTAAACGTGTACAGTGTCTATTCCCAGGATTTTTTATTTAATAAAAAGGTGTTTTCAAATTTTTATAAAATTAAAATGGTACGTTTAACGATAGGTAATTATAGTGATCAAAATGATAGAGAATGTCGTTATATGTCTATGTTTGTAATAAAGAACTCAAGGTTTCAAAATTTTCAAACCTATTATATTCTTCCGTTTTTATCGATATTTGAAGAGTTGGTCTTGATAAGGAACTTACTATAACCAATATTTTATCATAGATCTTTTATGAAACCTCTAATATAATATACTTATAGGATGAGATACCAGTACGTTTGTAAACTCAAAGGGACAAGATTATAACAATGTAAAATTACTTTAAAAACAACGTATAAAATGTACGTCAGATAAAACTGAACGTCTGTTTTTTAATTAGAGTTTTTAAAATTCTATAAAATAGGAAAATTTTATATTTACCGGTTTAAATTTAGATCTAAAAGGTTTTCGGAGTTGATTGGATTATTAACATTGTCAAGTATTGAGGTTTTATACCAATTACGTATAAGTTTCAATTAAAGTAAAACGTTGTTTTTCGTACTGAAGAAATAAACTTGTAGACAACAAAGTGGACAAAAGTACGTAAAACATAGATCCGACGATATTATCGTAAATCTACCATAAAGTTGGTACTTAGGTTTCCATTAGTATTCCAGTCTAAAATATACCCAAAGTCATTCTAAAGAAAGAAACTTGTCCAGGTCTTTTATGTCTAATATTTGAACCTTAACAACGTTTTTATACTAAAAACATTGATATTAGTAACATTTTTTTTTAAATCCTGTATGAAAGATCGTTTTTAGGATTGATACGTGTTTAAGAGACCGAGTAACAGGTTTTAAAACCAAAGATAAGACGAAATAATTGATACGACGGTAATAATAGTATCTAACAATAGTTACTGAAAATTATTTTTCGACTTGTAAAATGAAAATTTTTTAATTAGACATAGTAATTTTTAGAGATACTCCGTTTTTATAAGAATTAAGATCATAAATTTTAGATATGGTCATGTATCTTAACGATAGTATGAAATATAAAATATACTCATATGTCAAAGTTTAAAACCTCTTTATACTTTACAATACCCAAAGGGACTACGGAGTCATCATTTCTTACATGGACGGTAACGTCGTTTGCACCCAAAGTAGGGACACAGTCTTTTTAGGTGACCTCTTCATTTACCGTTGGGTAAGGTTATAAGAACGGACCTCTCAGGGTATCTGTCTCCTCGGACCGCCCACTGTCAGGTACCCCATTGTTTTCTCAACCTGTACTGAATCACTGATTCTTTGTACTTTACAAGTTATTACGTTCGAGATGGTATCAACGGATATTCGGAGGCAAAAATAATTTTGCGTCTAAAAACTCCCAGAGCTTTTGGTAAGAAACTTATATTTCTCTTCCTTTTTTTTTTCTATGACTCGTGGTTTTACCATACCTGTACTGTCTTCGTCTTCTATAATTCTTCTCTTACGTTCTTATGTGTCTTCTTGATGTGTTTTTTCTAGAAGTACTGGGTCTATTAGTGTTACTACACTAGTGAGTAGATCTCGGTCTTCAGTTCACCCGGAATCCTTCGTATTGATACTCGTTTCGATGACCTCCATTAACTTAAGGTCAACTCGATAAAGTTGAGGATTTTCTATTACAACACTTTTACGACGTGAGTTATACGGTCGTTTAAACCTTTTGAGTCGTCACCGGTGTCCTGACCTTTTCCAGTCAAACGTAAGGTTAGGGTTTCTTTCCGTTACGGTTTCTTAGAAGTTTGATGTCGTCTTAACGTGAGTAGAGTGTGCGATCATTTCATTACGAGTTTTAAGAGATTCGGTCCGAAGTTATCATGCACTTGACACTTGAAGATCTACAAGTTCGATCAAAATCTTTTCTGTCTCCTGGGTCTCTAGTTTAACGGTTATAGGTGACCCAGTAGTTTGTTCGTTCTCTCAAGGTCTTTTTGTAGATAAAGACGAAATAACTGATACGGTTTCGGAAACTGACACACCTAGTGTTATTTGACACCTTTTAAGAAGTTCTCTACCCTTATGGTCTGGTGGACTGGACGGAGAACTCTTTGGATATATATCCAGTCCTTTGTTGTCAATCTTGACTTGTACCTTGTTGTCTGACCAAGGTTTGTCCTTTTCCTCAAGACACATAACAGTTCGGACATATAACAGTGGGATGAATAAATTAAAGATACGTCACATGTAGTACTCTTTGTGACCCGACTTACTTCGTGTTCAACCTTAGTTCTAACGACCCTCTTTATAGTTATTGGAGTCTATACGTCTACTATGGTGGGAATACCGTCTTCACTTCTTGATTTCTCGGAGAACTACTTTCACTTTCTCCTCTCACTTTTTCACCGAATTTTGAGTTGTAAGTCTTTTGACTCTAGTACCGTAGACCAGGGTAGTGAAGTACCGTTATCTACCCCTTTGTCACCTTTGTCACAGTCTGAAATAAAACCCTCCAGGTTTTAGTGAAGTCTACCACTGACGTCAGTAATTTAATTTTCTGTGAATGAGGAACCTTCCTTTCAATACTGGTTGGATCTGTCGTATAAATCTTCGTCTCTGTAATGAAACGGTTGCTTCCAGGCAGATCAGTTCCGATACCAAAAAGGTCATCAGTACATACCTACACTCTCGACCTGATGTTTCTTTCGACTCGGGACTTCTTACTACGAAAACTTGACACCACAACCTCTTCTGAGAACTCTCAGGGAACATGACGTTTCTCTAGGTTGGTCAGGTAAGATTTCCTCTAGTCAGAACTCACAAGTAACCTTTCTGACTATAACATCGACTTTGAGATTATAAAACCGGTGGACTACGCTTCATGACTGAGTAAACTTTTCTGGGACTACGACCCTTTCTGACTTCCGTCCTCCTCT
The DNA here is from genome assembly GCA_006410555.1 of Capra ibex. Lineage (NCBI taxonomy): Eukaryota > Metazoa > Chordata > Mammalia > Artiodactyla > Bovidae > Capra > Capra ibex. Next base: position 34,306,492 of record SJYO01018169.1, on the reverse strand, counting down.
TCCCCTACTGTCTCCTACTCAACCAACCTACCGTAGTGGCTGAGTTACCTGTACTTAAACTAATGGGAGACCCTCAACCACTACCTGTCCCTCCGGAGCACACGACGTCAGGTAAACCAGTGTCTCAGCCTGTACTGACCTGTTGACTTGATTTGCCTCGACTTGTGGTGACTCTTTTTGTACTTTTTTTTAAATCGAATTGTGCTCTTTTCAAATTTGCAAATCAATTTGGACTCTTTTTTACTACCGTACATATGATAAACTATGAGGTTCTAATTGTTAAAAAAAAAGTTATTGAAATAGAAAAACCGACAAGACCCAGAAACAACGACGATCCCGAAGAGAGGTCAACGTCGTTCGTCACCGATGTGGGATCAAAACCACGTGTCCGAAGAACAACGTCACCGATGAGAAAATACCACGTGTCCGTGATCCCGTACACCATAGTCATTGACGTAAAGGGTCCGAGATCTGGTGTCCGAATTATCAACACCATGTACCCGAATCAACGAGACACCGTGTACCCTAGAAGGGACTGGTCCCTAGTTTGGGTACAGAGCACGTGACTGTCCGTCTAAGAAATGGTGACTCGGTGGTCTCTTCGGGTATTGTTCAAATAACAAATTACGAACAAGAATGAATTTAATGAAACTAAGGCGACAAGTCTTTAGGAGACCGGAGGTTTCATCACAGGAAACCTCTGACGGTCAGAAGTCGTGACAGTAGCCATACCAGACTTTGGGAAGTATCATAAGTCTGTAGTAGAGGAAAACAACAATCGGTAACGAAAAACGGTATCCATAAACATATAAAAACAAATTTATACTCTTTGTCTTTCTTTTCTTTTTATAGACAGATGAAGTCAAGTCAAGTCATCGAGTCAGTACAGACTAAGAAACACCTGGGGTACTTAGTGTCGGTCCGGAGCGACAGGTAGTGGTTGAGGGCCTCAAGTGAGCCTGAGTACAGGTAGCTCAGTCACTACGGTACGTCGGTAGAGTAGGAGACAACAGGGGAAGAGGACGGGGGTTAGGGAGGGTCGTAGTCTCAGAAAAGGTTACTCAGTTGAGAAGGGTACTCCACCGGTTTCATGACCTCAAAGTCGAAGTCGTAGTCAGGAAGGTCACTTGTGGGTCCTGACTAAAGGAAATCCTACCTGACCAACCTAGAGGAACGTCAGGTTCCCTGAGAGTTCTCAGAAGAGGTTGTGGTGTCAAGTTTTCGTAGTTAAGAAGCCGTGAGTCGGAAGAAGTGTCAGGTTGAGAGTGTAGGTATGTACTGATGACCTTTTTAGTATCGGAACTTATCTGCCTGGAAACAACCGTTTCATTATAGAGACCAAAACTTATACGATAGATCCAACCAGTATTGGAAGGAAGGTTCCTCATTCACAGAAAATTAAAGTACCGACGTTAGTGATAGACGTCACTAAAACCTCGGGGGGTTTTATTCCAGACGGTGACAAGGGTGACAAAGGGGTAGATAAAGGGTACTTCACTACCCTGGTCTACGGTACTAGAAGCAAAAGACTTACAACTCGAAATTCGGTTGAAAAAGTGAGAGGAGAAAGTGAAAGTAGTTCTCCGAAAAATCAAGGAGAAGTGAAAGACGGTATTGTCACCACAGTAGACGCATAGACTCCAATAACTATAAAGAGGGCCGTTAGAACTAAGGTCGAACACGAAGAAGGTCGGGTCGCAAAGAGTACTACATGAGACGTATCTTCACATTATTCGTCCCACTGTTATATGTCGGAACTGCATGAAGAAAAGGATAAACCTTGGACAGACAAAAGGTACAGGTCAAGATTAACAACGAGATAGATGAATAGTGTGACAATAAAACGGTCTGTAAATTTACATATGTGTATTCCTATATTTAAGCAACTTCCGTTACCGTGCGGTGAGGTCATGAGAACGGACCTTTTAGGTTACCTGACTCCTCGGACCATCCGACGTCAGGTACCCCAGTGCTTCTCAGACTATGCTGACTCACTGAAGTGAAAGTGAAAAGTGAAAGTACGTAACCTCTTCCTTTACCGTTGGGTGAGGTCACAAGAACGGACCTTTTAGGGTCCTTACCCTTCGGACCACCCGACGGTAGATACTCCGACGTGTCTCAGTCTGTACTGACTTCACTGAATCGTCATCGTCGTCGTTCCTATATTTAATATATATCTGTATTCATAGTTTTTTTAAAATAAATCATTTTTATTTCTTTTTTATCAAAGTATAACGATTCCTCTATTTTTATTATAAAGACTACGTAAATAAATGAATTTATTGATTGACCTCTTATATGTTTTATAAAGGGTTAATATTACATTTTTAGGTTACTTATTTTTATTTCAGTTATGAAAGTCACAAAGTAGGATAAACAAACATATGGATGAATAGAGATTTTTATCAAAATACAAAAATTGTTTCGTGTACGATTATATTTTTAAATATAAAAGATAAATTGGTGTTGTCTTATATTCTTCTGAATCCCTGTTTAATTTTAAAAAGTTGTCAAAGTAGTGAGTTGTTACTGTCTGTGTCTATTGGTTTGTTTAAAAAATTGACTTGTAAAATTCCATTCAATTTCTTGTCTATTGGATTTCTTATAAAACTTCAGTTACAAACGATTCTTTACCAAAATTTTAACTTTTTTTTTAGCGTTCTTATTGCTAATTTATTAGTGTTGTGTAGGGTATCGGTACTAGATAGTAAAATTAAAATTTTTCATTACAAAAGATTTTTAGAAAGGAAAGAAGGGGTGTACTTTTGTAATAAGAATATAGTGAGTATGAAAGAGTAACCTGGGTATTATTTAAAAAGTATGAGGGTTTGGGAAGTCTGAGAGAAGTTGTAACAAGACCATCTATTCAGGAAGAACTTTCGTAAATTATCGGTTACGTTTATTAGAAAAAACTATTCACTTGTAACGAGTAAAATTACGGAGAGTAGTGGTGAATAGGAATTAGGAAGACTGTTTTCGGACTTATCGACATTAAGGGTAGAAGAAAGTGAAAGTTTCCATTATACTATTATAAAATATCCAGAATAGTTTCAAGAGGACTATCCTTAATATACTAATTACTCAAGAGTATAAAATTATGGACAGATAACGACTAACACATATATACATATAAACGTAGAGTCATTCCTTGGTTAATCAGGAGGGGTGAGTTTTAGAGTAAAAACATGTTAATAGAGGTTTCATATAAATTTCAAAAGTTCCGAAACCTCTATAATTGTCTTCCTCTAAGAGTGAATAAGAATCGCAAAGTAAAGAGAGGAAAGTTTCTGTTACTTTTGTCTATCACTTGGTGATCTCAGGGAGTAATTAATCCTATTTACTTGACTCAAAGGGAAATCCTTACTCCGTTTTACAATATTTTAGAGATTCCTTAGTCTCCGTACAACGACATCTCTGTCATCTCTGGATAGACTCAATTCTGATAAAGACCAAATATCTCACGTATTTTCACAAGTTTTTTACATAAGGAGTCCTACCTCTTCCCGTTTCTTTCAAACGTCTTAACTAATTTTCCTTTCCAAAGAATTTCATATATGAGTATCCCTACACAAAAGTCTATTCCATCGTAAGTAAGTTAGGGTAAAAAGATTTATCTAAACTTTTTATTTTCGGTGAAACTGATTTCTTTTAAGAATGTATAATATAGAGATTGAAACCCTTAAATACGAAAAACGTCATATAGTTTAGAAAAAATCTTTATGACGACGGTAAAACAAAGAACCAATTCGAAACGGTAACCAATAAATGGGTAGTTGACAATCCAAGGTACTCTTCCGTTACCGTCGGGTGAGGTCATGAGGACGGACCTTTAAGGGTACCTACCTCCTCGGACCATCCGATGTCAGGTACCCCAGCGTTTCTCAACCTGTACTGACTCCCTGAAGTGAAAGTGAAAAGTGAAAGTACGTAACCTCTTCCTTTACCGTTGGGTGAGGTCACAAGAACGGACCTCTTAGGGTCCCTGCCCCCTCGGACCACCCGACGACAGATACCCCAGCGTTTCTCAGCCTGTGCTGACTACACTGAATCGTCGTCGTCGTCCACAAAAATTGTGAGGTCGTGTAAGAAACGTAAGTACGTGTATAAACACACACACACACACACACATTAATTGTACGTACAAATTCAGAAAATCATAGTCGATGAATATTGTTATAAATTGATTTAAAGATTTTATAAATCGAAAAAAAGTTAAAAAAAACTTGGTTTATTGAAAGAACGTTTCCCGAGAGACCAAGTAGGACACATGGAGTGGCTATGTTATCTTTGCGAACATCACCGACGTTAAAGACTTTATTTTAAGTCGTTTACTCCAACCTTTTGTGTAAATCAGTGCACTGTACTATGTGCCACTTAGAAACCTAATGTATTAGTATTTGCACGTGTAATGTTCTTTTCTGGTTGTTTAAAATTTTGTCCACTTGTTTTTAATATGTCAGACTCCCCTCCCTCATGTCCCACTTTTACCTTTTTTTACTTATCATAGTTAGTCATATTTTATTTACGTTGACCTCAAAGATTCCATTTTTTTCTTTTAATTTCCCGGTCTTTACAAACATCTTTATAACCGATTTTACGAATTACAAATATTTTTGGTTTATGTCTAAGTCCTTCCATTCATCATGGTTTCGTCTTATTCATGTTTCTTCTAGTGTGAATTTATATAGTATCAATTTGGTGACGTTTAGTTTCCATTTCTCTTTTAGAATTTTTGTAGATCCCTTATTTCTGTGTAATGTATGTCCTCCTATTTCTATTCTTACTACCACCGATAATACAGTAATCTTTGTCTCTGATCTTATTTTATAGATTCTAAGACTTTCTTTTTATATAACTGTTATATATTGAGATATAATTTGTTTTTTTTAGGGAATTTAATTTCTAATTTAATTTATTTTCTGTGAACGTATGTTTGTTTTCAGTTCTTAAGAAACGATTACCTGTATGAGTGGAATATTTTTGAAGACTTCTTTAAAATAGTGTGTGATCCATTTACCATGGTCTACATTTAAGTCTAGATGTCCTCTATTATTTCTCGTGATTTTTACCATTTATACACCCATTTATTCGTTGCTATAAAAAGAAAGAGAATAACTTAATAAAATTTCGTCAATTTTTATCTTTTGTCTTTTCAGTCAATTAAGAAGTTCGTTTTTATTGTTATATAGTACCTCAAGTATTTTAAACACCTTTACTTTAAATATTATTTTTATTGTATTTCAGACAATTATTAGGGATTGTAATAAGTATTTCACAATATTATAATTTATTTCAATCTAACACTATTCAATTCCTACTAATAACATTAGGGATCTCTTTTAGGTTGGTTTACGATAAATGTCCTTGTCTCTGTAATGAAACGGTTGTTTCCAGGTAGATCAGTTCCGATACCAAAAAGGTCATCAGTACATACCTACACTCTCAACCTGACACTTCTTTCGACTCACGACTTCTTAATTACGAAAACTTGACACCACAACCTCTTCCGAGAACTCCCAGGGAACCTGACGTTCCTCTAGGTTGGTCAGGTAAGATGTCCTCTAGTCGGGACCCTAAAGAAACCTTCCTTACTACGACTTCGACTTTGAGGTCATGAAACCGGTGGAGTACCCTTCTCAACTGAGTAACCTTTTCTGAGACTACGACCCTCCCTAAACCCCCCTCCTTTTCTTCCCCTACTGTCTCCTACTCTCCGACCTACCGTAGTGACTGAGTTACCTGCACTCAGACTCACTTGAGGCCCTCAACCACTACCTGTCCCTCCGGACCGTACGACGCCAAGCACCCCAGTGTTTCTCAGCCTGTACTGACTCACTGACTTGACTTGATTTGACTTGACTTAGAATTTATTTCTCTTCCGACAACTTTCATTTTCTTCCTTTTTCTTTATGATTCATTACGATTTGTATTTATATGACGATAACAACAGAAATATAGATCGTTTCATCTAATGTCCTGTTCCTCATAATAATCTCAATTTCTCTCAATATTACGATTTCCCCGGTTAAGTAATTCATATATGTTACAATTTTCTTATACGTCTCGATTTACTATTAATACGCCGGTGGAAGGGACCACCGAGTCCATAAATTCTTAGACGGGCGTTACACCTTCTGGACCAACCTAGGGATCCAACCCTTCTAAAGGGGACCTCCTCCCGTACCGTTGGGTGAGGTCCTAAGAACGGACCTCTTAGGGGTACTTGTCTCTCCTCGAACCGTCCGATGTCAGATACCCCAGTGATTCTCAACCCGTACTGACTCGCTGATTCGTGTGTGTGTGTGTCTAAACTTGTCGTAATAGTTGAACTGAACTGTATGTGTCTTGTAACGTGAGTTATTGACGAAATTTATATGTAAATTTTTTTTTTACGTGGTCAGTACAAGTGAATGACCAAAAAAACCGACACTAATAATCGTCTTTACAGATGACTGACAGGAATGTCAAAAGACTTACAGAGGATTTATCTGTCAAAAGACTTGAATGGAATATGAAAAGACTGGAAGTGAAGTATCCTTCACTTCACTTTCAGCGAGTCAACACAAGTTGAGAAACGATGGGGTACCTGATATGTCAGGTACCTCAAGAGGTCTGGTCTTATGACCTCACTCATCGGAAAGAGAAGAAGTCCCCTAGAAGGGTTGGGTCCCTAACTTACGTCCAGAGGGCGAAACGTCCACCTAAGAAATGGTCGACTTGGTGTTATATCTCTGTACATTTTTTGTTAAAAGTATGTGTCGTATTTTGGAGATAATAAGGTTCGTTCTATGGACTTTAAAGATAAAGAACAAAATAAGTAGACAAAAAAAAAACCCCCCCCCCACGTCTCACTTTTATTTTGTTTAAGATATAACTACCTCAAATACTCAGACACCAATCATCTTTCTATAGATGAAAACATTAGTTGGGTGGTAAACCTTTTCCCATTTTCTTGTGACGACTTAAGATTCAGGTTCTTTCACTTTATGACTGTATTAACGTGGAATCACTCTTCACCCGTTCAATGTATCTGTATTGGATCTTCCCATGTATATATAATAAAAATGGTGAGTGACTAGGACCGTTTAAGACGACTTTCTTTAAAGACGAGGTTAAAAGGTATACTTATTTTTTGAATATAGGAGGTTTCTCTGTATATTTCTTCCTTCTCTACTCCTTGTTTAAGAATATTTTAATTAATTTTTAAGGATGATACTTAATCTGGTAAGGTCAGTAAAAGACCGTGATAAGTAAAAAAGGTGTTATCAAAACTAAATTTTTTAATATAAATGGAACACAACTGACGTCGGTACTTTAATTTTCTGCGAATGAGGAACCTTCTTTTCAATACTGGTTGGATCTATCGTATAACTTTTCGTCTCTGTAATGAAACGGTTGTTTCCAGGCAGATCAGTTCCGATGCCAAAAAGGTCATCAGTACATACCTACACTCTCAACCTGACACTTCTTTCGACTCGTGTCTTCTTAACTACGAAAACTTGACACCACAACCTCTTCTGAGTACTCCCAAGGAACCTGACGTTCCTCTAGGTTGGTCAGGTAAGACTTCCTGTAGTCGGGACCCTAAAGAAACCTCCCTTACTACGACTTCGACTTTGAGGTCATGAAACCGGTGGAGTACCCTTCTCAACTGAGTAACCTTTTCTGAGACTACGACCCTCTCTAACCGCCGTCCTCCTCTTCCCCTGCTGTCTCCTACTCTACCGACCTACCGTAGTGACTGAGTTACCTACACTCAGACTCACTTGAGGCCCTCAACCGCTACCTGTCCCACCGGAGTGCACGACGCTAAGTACCCCAGCGTTTCTCAGCCTGTACTGACTCGTTGACTTAACTTGACTTGACTTCCGGTAAATTTCGACAGTTCATCGTTCGTTTTTTTTATTTTAATTTTTAGTTAATGGAACACTAAGTCCCCCAAAACGATAAGTGTACCCCTTTATTTCTTACTCTCTTTTCTCTTTATTGACTGTACAAACACCTAAATTTCTAAGTCTCCCCTTTTGATACCACTTTTATGTTTATCATATTATACGACGTACTTTGATTGTTAAGAATTCTAGTAAGTGGTCCCTTTTTCTGTCAGTTCCTCTCTTTTATAGGGTTACAGTATTTGCGTTCCTCACCTTTTAAATAAATTTTAGTGAATTACAGAGATATATTGTTGATAATTGGTCTTATATTCTTATATATCAGAGAGGGGAAGAGAAAAACAGAAGGATAGATTTGAACTCCAGAAAATGTACATGAACAAAGGAGTTTTTTTGACAACAATCCCTCCTTGGACCTCTTAGGGGTACCTGTCTGCTTGGACCTCCCGATGTCAGGTACCCCAATGTTTCTCAACCCGTGTTGACTCGCTGATTCGTGTCGTTTTGTGTCGTATTAGAATCACATTTTTCATTAATTACGTGATGGAGACAATTTCTGAAGACGTAATCTTTGTAGTAGACCGTCGACTACGGTCTGATATTAACACCACTTTAAGTAAAAGAATCACAAACTTTATTTTATGGGATTACGGGTCTAAGTATAAGTCCAGAGAATAAGAGCGTAAAGGAAGGTCTTCTTTGAGTAAACATGGAAACTCCTCAAGAAGACATCAGACAATTAAGGAGGCCCACTAAGAAAGAGGGTGACGGTAACAGGGTTATCTTATACTCGGGGTCTTCTCGTTCCGACAAAAGACAGAATGAGTGACGACACAAGGATGTTAAGTTTACCCCGGTCGTGTCTCTTTCATGTTTTAGTTGAATACTTACTTTCTCACTCGGTTACTTTGACGACGAGAACTCGAGACGTCTAGTGAATTGTGCAGACACACTAGATTTCCTTCAATAGATTAAAGAGAAAGGGAAACAAAGAAATGGATATTTTCTCTCTATTATTATAATGGAGGAAGTATGCTAATAACTGCCCCATGTTACTCAACGGGAACAAAAATTTGAGTTTAGGAGTAACTACAAATGGGACTCGTACGTGTCTCATCGAGAATTTTGTAGTTTCATTTTTATTCCCGTCTGATATACGTATCGAAAATAAAAGTCTTATAGACCCCATATCTGCCATTGTCTTTATGTCAAGTATATAGTCAATGTAGTTATAGTGTTCGATGAAGATCCCGGGAATCCTTTGGTTGAATAATAATTCTAAGGACGGATTAAGAACCACCGATGGTCATTCATAGAGACCCAGTAAATTTGTACTTTAGGTTGTTGGGAAATAAGAATTTGACGTTTTGTTCTTCTGAAAGACACATCAGATTCCACACGAGTCACTTTTACACTTTGAGTCTTTATTTTATCGATAAAAAAAAATTTGGGCGTTTTACCCAAATAAACACGTATCGTCTCTTAACGTAATCTTGTCTGTTCGATACTACTTGGTGTCCGTTTAGATATCTCGTTTTCTCTCTCCAAATGAAAATAATCCAAAATTCTCCTTTAGCCCCGAAGGGTCCACCGTGATCGCCACTTCTTGGGTAGACGGTTTCTTCCTCTGCGTCCAACCTAGGGACCAAGCCCTTGTAAGGGATCTCCTCCTTTACCGTTGGGTAAGGTCATAAGAACGGACCCTTTAAGGTTCCTGTTTTCTCGGTACACCTAAGTACCCCGGTGTTTTCTCCTTTACTAACTCGTATATGGATGTTTGTGTGTGTGTGTGTGTGTGTGTGTGTGTGTGTATACGATGTACGATTCAGTGAAGTCAACACAGACTGAAAAACACTGGGGTACTTGACATCGGGTGGTCCGAGGAGACAGGTACCTTAAGAGGTCTTTTCTTATGACCTCACCCAACGGTACGGGAGGAGGTCCCCTAGAAGAGTTAGATTCCTAACTTGGACCCAGAGGACGTGACGTCTACCTAAGAAATGGGGACTCACTGGTCTCTTCGGGATGTCTGTGTGTGTGTGTGTAACTTCTCGGAACAAAACTTGTTTTCAAGAAACCTCTGCTTTTTCTCAAGTTCCAGTACCGTCAAAGAGGAACCGACGTTTGTAACCAATCACACACCGACGAAACTGTCGCTCCCCAGAAAGAAAAAGAATTTTCGTACTTAATTTTAAGAGAAACACCATTACGGGAGGAAACGTGGTGTTCTTTTTATTGTAAGAATAGAAGGAAGAAAGACGACCAATACGTCCGACGTTCCCACCATACACGTACTCTCCAGGAGGAAGTCCTGAAGGGTTTAGGTAAATTTTACCCCAAGGAAATAAATAAAATTGTTTCTTGTCATTGTTGTAAGTAAAGGTAGTCCCTTATAAAGGTAAAGGTTAAAGGAGAAGGTTTGGGTAGGTACCCTTTACCTGACTAGAGATATCGTGTGATTTCCTCTACGTTTCTTGTTAATAAAGGGGTTTAGATCGAATAATTTAGAATTATTCTGGTCAGATCTTGGAGGTTATTGGGTCATATCAAAAAAAGAATTTCAACTCGAACTTCGGTTGAAAAAGTGAGAGGAGAAAGTGAAAGTAGTTCTCCTCCGAAAAGTCAAGGAGAAGTGAAAGACGGTATTCCCACCACAGTAGACGTATAGACTCCAATAACTATAAAGAGGGTCGTTAGAACTAAGGTCGAACACGAAGAAGGTCGGGTCGCAAAGAGTACTACATGAGACATATATTCAATTTATTCGTCCCACTGTCATATGTCGGAACTACATGAGGAAAAGGATAAACTTTGGTCAGACAACAAGGTACAGGTCAAGATTGACAACGAAGGACTGGACGTATGTCTAAAGAGTTCTCCGTCCAATCCACCAGACCATAAGGGTAGAGAAAGTCTTAAAAGGTGTCACATAACACTAGGTGTGTCAGTTTCCGAAACCGTATCAGTTATTTCGTCTTTATCTACAAAAAGACCTTGAGAGAACGAAAGAGGTACTAGGTCGTCCACAACCGTTAAACTAGAGACCAAGGAGACGGAAAAGATTTTGGTCGAACTTGTAGTCCCTCAAGTGTCAAGTGCATGACGACTTTAGACCGAACCTCTTAAAACTCGTAATGAAATGATCGTACACTCTACTCACGTTAACACGCCATCAAACTCATAAGAAAACGTAACGGAAAGAAACCTTAACCTTACTTTTGACTGGAAAAGATCAGGACACCGGTGACGACTCAAAAGGTCTAACCGACCGTATAAGCCCGTCGTGAAAGTGTCGTAGTAGAAAGTCCTAAACTTTGTCGAGGTGACCTTAAGGTAGCGGAGGTGATAGAAACAAGCATCACTACGAAAGATTCCGGGTGAACTGAAGCGTAAGGTTCTACAGACCGAGATCTACTCACTAGTGTAGTAGTACTAATAGACCCACTACTTCTAGAAAAAACATCTCAAGAAGACACATAAGAACGGTGGAGGAGAATTATAGAAGACGAAGACAATCCAGGTCTGGTAAAGACAGGAAATAGCACGGGTAGAAACGTACTTTACAAGGGAACCATAGAGATTAAAAGAACTTCTCTAGAGACCAGAAAGGGTAAGACAACAAAAAGAGATAAAGAAACGTAACTAGCGACTTCTTCCGAAAGAATAGAGAAGAACGATAAGAAACCTTGAGACGTAAGTTTACAAATATAGAAAGGAAAAGAGGAAACGAAAAGTGGAGAGAAGAAAAGTGTCGATAAACATTCCGGAGGGATCTGTCGGTAAAACGAAAAAACGCAAAGAAAAGGTACCCTACCAGAACTAGGGACAGAGGACATCTTACAGTACTTGGAGGCAGGTATCAAGTAGTCCGTGAGATAGATAGTCTAGATCTGGGAATTTAGACAATGAGTGACGGTGACATATTAGTATTCCCTAAACTAAATCCAGTACGGACTTACCAGATCACCAAAAGGGATGAAAGAAGTTAAATTCAGACTTAAACCGTTATTCCTCAAGTACTAGACTCGGTGTCAGTCGAGGACCAGAACAAAAACAATTGACATATCTCGAAGAACTAGAAACCGACGTTTCTTATATTAGTTAGACTAAAGCTACAACTGGTAGACTACTACAGGTACACATCTCAGTAAAGAACACAACAACCTTCTCCCACAAACGATACTGGTCACGTAAAAGAACCCTTTTGAGATAATCAGAAACGGGACGAAGTAAGGCGTAAGGTTCCGGTTTAAACGGACAATGAGGTCCACAAAGAACTGAAGGATGAAAACGTAAGGTCAGGGGATATTACTTTTCCTGTAGAAAAAACCCGTAATCAAGATTTTCTAGAACATCCAGAAGTATTTTGGGAAGTTGAAGTCAAAGAAGTCGCAATGACCAACCCCGTATCTGAACCTATTGACACTATAACTTACCAAACGGAACCTNNCGGACAATGAGGTCCACAAAGAACTGAAGGATGAAAACGTAAGGTCAGGGGATATTACTTTTCCTGTAGAAAAAACCCGTAATCAAGATTTTCTAGAACATCCAGAAGTATTTTGGGAAGTTGAAGTCAAAGAAGTCGCAATGACCAACCCCGTATCTGAACCTATTGACACTATAACTTACCAAACGGAACCTCTACTTGTCTCTAGTAAGACAGTAAAAACTCTGACGTAGGTTCATGACGTAAAGCCTGAGAAAACAACTGGTACTACCGAGGAGGTAAAGAAGACTCCCTAAGGACGGACGTCATCATCTACATTACGAATAGACTCAATTTAAGTGGGTAAGGTCAGGTAAAATCAAGCGACTAAGGATCTTACAGCTGCAAGTGAGAACGGTAGAGAACAAGCTGGTGAAGGTTAAACGGAACTAAGTACCTGGACTGTAAGGTCCAAGGATACGTTATAACGAGAAATGTCGTAACCTGGAACGGAGATAGTGGTCAGTGTAGGTGTTGACCGATAACAAAAACGAAACCGAGGTAGGGAAGTAAGAAAGACCTCAATAAAGAGGTGCTAGAGGTCATCGTATAACCCGTGGATTACTGGACCCCTCAAGGAGAAAACCATATGATAGTAAAACGGAAAAGTATGACAAGTACCCCAAGAGTTCCGTTCTTATGACTTCACCGAACGGTAAGGAAAGAGGTCACCTGGTGTAAGACAGTTGTACACTGTTTACCAAGACTGTCAATAAGTGGTATCCTTTTTCTTTTGTTTCGTTTTTTATTAGTTTAACTAATAAAACGTTAAATGTAGGTTTTAACTTGTGAATTTAAAAATCAGAGATTTTAGAAGTAAGTTTACATATTTGATAAAATACAAAAGAGATTCTTGTTATCTACTAATACTACTGGTCAACGAAACGAGAATACTTGGATCATCTGGGTCAGGTCATTAAAGGGGTTTTCTTTTCCATACACACTGTCTTCATTTATTTTAAAGGTAGAGATCCTTTACTATTGACTGTCGTTAGAGTTTCCTTTGAGGAAGTGTCTTTACTATAATTATTACTACTATTATTTAATAATAGGAAGGTGTGACCCATGGTCTTGTAAACACCGTTGAAACGGAAGAGACACCAGTATTTACTTTCGTATTGAGTTGGGTATGTCTGAGATCCTCGATGACTTTTGTCGAGAAGGGGATCCTACCCATTGGTACTACTACTTGTGGAGAGTGATTCTTAGTCGAGTAAAAGAGTTTGAGTCACAGATTATTCCTTTAAAATGTACCCCTATGAACAATCGAGTTTCTTTTGACTATCTTTAAGACAACTTCTTTCTCTTCGAAAAAGAGGGGAACGAAACTCCTGTTACCTTTTGAGGTAGTCAAAGTCCCTTCCAGAGTCAATTGGACACGTATATCTCGTCTACGATAAAATGAAGATATCAACTTTCGTCTTCCCGAGAATCGAACTTTCCCACCTCGTTGTTACTAAGTTGGGGAAGTGTCACCAATTCAACTTTGATTTTAACGGAGTTCAATCTGTAAGGACCATATTTTACATAACGATGTCCATGACCTTATAGTATTGGGTGTGTGTTTAGACCATTTCCGTGTAGTCTTAAAGAGCACTTTATACGTGGTGTGACATAATCGGTGTGACCATGTTATATTTGGAAAGGACCTTCACGATCGTTTAAATCTAGTTTCCATTTTCATTACAAAAGATTGTAATAAATTGGTGTAATTCGTTCACTACGTCATTACTCCCCTACATTGACGACACACTTGTCCCCATGGTCAGTTTGAGCACGACTACTTCTCAGTACACAAATGACTTTACGAGTTCTCAGATCAGCGGACTGTGTGTCCTTCTTAAACCAGTCCTTTCACATGTCAAGATGAGTTTGACACTGGGTCACGATATTTTCTGACGTCATGAGGGTTTTAAGACCTTTTGTTCTGAAAAGGTGAAGTTAAAAGACTTCGTGAAATTTTTGATCACACCTTGAAAGTGAAAGAAGTTTATTTTATGGGTTTTGAAATGTAAACTTTTGCCCGGAGTCAGTGTGGTAAACTTGGGATGACGTCATCTTTCATTTCCCCCTTCCAGTACTCCCGTCGTCCGATACGGTCTCCGTGATGGAGTCTGAAACATGATCACTAGGCACCCCCCAAAAGGATTATTTCGATGTGTAAAGACTGTGGCTCGTTTTTAGGGCACCCCGAGATACAGTACTTTGAATAGAGAACTTTCGACGTCTTGTTGAAAACTTAAAACAGACAAAATTATTTTGAAGGTTGTCTGTATAGTAGTGACGATACACGAATGTGTAGTTCTTCTACCGCCACCCGACCTCTCGTTGTGTCACCTTTCTAAAAAGACTCCCAAGACCCGTCGTCGGTTTCGGTTCTCTTTAAACTGTGGGGTATTTCATTGGACCCGCCGACACGAACCTTGAAAGACCGTCTCCCGTAAGGATTCAGTATAAAGATTAATATTTAGCTTTCGAAAACAGGAGAATTTCCTTACAGGATTCAACCACTTGTCCACACCTTTCGTCTAAAACCTTACCCCGTTCCTTCCGCCTCCTCAGTCTCGGAGACTTTAGTATGACGGACCGTCGACAAACGAGGTGGATTTATCTTTGGGTCGGGAAGTACCTGTGACTTTTGTATGAACCCTAAATAACTTCGTACTTGATTAAAAGTCACTAACTTTTTTTTGTTCCTATGACAGTGTTACATTCCTAAAACTATCATCAGTTCTTGTGACCTCTTCCTTTACCGTTGGGTGAGGTCATAAGAACGGATCTCTTAGGGCCCCTACCCCCTCGGACCACCCGACGACAGATACCCCAACGGGTCTCAGCCTGTGTTGACTTCGTTGAATCTTCTTCTTCTTGTGATCATCGGTTATACTATAAGACTTGTCATGTCGAGAACGTTGAGGTCCAGTTTCTCTTTCACATCGAGTGTGTGTACATATATTCCTACACCTGGTCCTTAGGTCTGAGATCGAGGACCTTTTACCCTTCAAACCAATCATAGACGAAATCGAGGAAGGGAACCTGGTTCTATCGATTTCTTGAAGACAGAGAAAAAAGGGAAGGTAACATAACGTTTGGATAATTAAGTGAACTATATATCTTAGTTTTATAATTATTACAAAATACCTTTTCGGTTTACTTGAAAATCCGGTTGAATTATCTTTATTCTCCTTTTCAGGAGAATATAAATGAGAAGTGAAAATGAGATAACATTTACCCTTCTCCGAATTCTTAGTGATTCAAATAATATAGATGAGGTTAAATCACGACTGAATCAAGGAGACATTATATTATAGTTGGACTTCTTGTTTCGATCATCTCCACTACCTTAAGGTCAACTCGATAAACTTTAGGACTTTCTACTACGATACTTTCACGACGTGAGTTATACGGTCGTTTAAACCTTTTGAGTCGTCACCGGTGTCCAGCCAAACGTGAGGTTAGGGTTTCTTTCCGTTACGGTTTCTAACGAGTTTGATGGTGTGTTAACGTGAGTAGAGTGTGCGATCATTTCTTCACGAGTTTTAAGAGGTTCGGTCTGAAGTCGTCATGCACTTGGCACTTGAAGGTCTACAAGTTCGAGCAAAATCCTTTCGGTCTCCTTGTTCTCTAGTTTAACGGTTGTAGACGACCTAGTACCTTTTTCGTTCTCTCAAGGTCTTTTTGTAGATAAAGACGAAATAACTGATACGGTTTCGGAAACTGACACACCTAGTGTTATGTGACACCTTTTAAGACTTTCTCTACCCTTATGGTCTGGTGGACTGGACGGAGAACTCTTTGGATATACGTCCAGTCCTTCGTTGTCAATCTTGACCTGTACCTTGTTGTCTGATCAAGGTTTATCCTTTTTCTCATGCAGTTCCGACATATAACAGTGGGACGAATAAATTGAAGATACGTCTCATGTAGTACTCTTTACGACCTGATCTCGTTCGAGTTCGACCTTAGTTCTAACGGCCCTCTTTATACTTATTGGAGTCTATACGTCTACTGTGGTGGGAATACCGTCTTTCACTTCTCCCCTTGATTTTTCGGAAAACTACTTTCACTTTCTCCTCCCATTTTTTCAACCGAATTTCGAGTTGTAAGTCTTTTACTTCTAGTACCGTAGACCAGGGTAGTGAAGTACCCTTTATCTACTCCTTGTCACAGTCTGAAATAAAAAACCCCGAGGTCTTAGTGACGTCTACCACTGACGTCGGTACTTTAATTTTCTGCGAATGAGGAACCTTCTTTTAAATACTGGTTGGATCTGTCGTATAACTTTTCGTCTCTGTAATGAAACGGTTGTTTCCAGGTAGATCGGTTCCGATACCAAAAAGGTCACCAGTACATACCTACACTCTCAACCTGACACTTCTTTCGACTCGTGGCTTCTTAACCACGAAAACTTGATACCACAACCTCTTCTGAGAACTCTCAGGGAACCTGACGTTCCTCTAGGTTGGTTTGGTACGATTTCCTCTAGTCAGGACCTACAAGTAACCTTCCTGACTACGATTTCGACTTTGAGACTATGAGACCGGTGGAGTACGCTTCTCAACTGAGTAACCTTTTCTGAGATCCTCTCTAACCCCCGTCCTCCTCTTCCCCTGCTGTCTTCTACTCTACCGACATACCGTAGTGGCTGAACTGCCTGTACTCAAACCCACTTGAGGCCCTCGACCACTACCTGTCCCTCCGGACCGCACGACACTAAGTACCCCACCGTTTCTCAGCTTGTGATGACTCGCTGACTTGACTTCTTATTTACAAATCAACAGTGAGGAAAATGTCTTTAGTATCCGTTTTATATAACAATTTATTTCAATTTCGAGCAATGGTATATTGAAATACTAAAATTAGATTTTGTCCTGACTACTCTCGTGAACACCAGGAACTTAACAATGTTTTGAATATACGATCGTTGGTGTTATTTTTATTTAAGTTTTTAAAATATTTTAGTACAGAAAATAGAATGGTGATAACTTACTCAGTTAAGTTTTATTTTTTATTAAATGGGACACAATCTTGTAAATGTTATAATCGAAAACAATCTACAGTTCTCAGTACAGAATTCTATATTACACTCCACACGAGGGTACCTTCTCAGTCTCGTTTAAGATAACGTAAGTGAAACTTTTAATTTATCCTTTCCGGAGGAACAATGTTAGGTTTAAGTAAATAAATAACATCGACCACCAACGACTAAAAAAAGAGGTGGGGTGTATGGGAAACGTGATAACAGAGAAAGAACCATCTTGTTTAACTTTCGAAATTGTGTTAACAACGAACAGGTCATAGAACCAGTCTCGTCAGTTACGGTGTGTCGAACTCTGGTTAATTTATAACTTATCAAGAACGACATTCGCCATTTCTGTTATGTATAACTAACGGTGTAAAATAGAAACTACCTTCCTCTGAGAGTATACTGAGAGTTTTACTTATCCTACATAAGGAAAACTATACCTTTTTGTCTAGCTTTCTATTCCTCGAGGTATATGCACGTAATGGTACTCTACGTACACCGACTATAAGGACACGACTCTTGCACCGAGGATCGTCGTCAAGAGTCGTCACCAAGTTTGTAGAGGGTCTGGTAGGCCGTCGACACAACTATTGCTTACAAGTTCCGTTCGTTTGTGTTTGAAACTGTAGGTGACTCCTCAACATTTATCATGTGGTAATTACGAAATGTAGACGGACCATTTGTTCTCGTGAGAAACGTTAAGTACAATTTTACAACGTTACTTCTTACTCTCTGGAGACACAAATGTACGTCTCTCTAACCGAACCCTTGATAAATAATAAGACGACCCATTGATTCGTCGACAACACTAATCAAGAACTGGAAACATTCTCCAGAATTGGACCCTGTAGACTCCGTCAACGAGACTGAATAACTTAGACGAAGAGACAGTGACTTACAAGAGGACTCTTTGTCTTCGTTAGAAGTGGTGTCTTTTCAAGACGACTGATCTTTGCTAGTCTTGTAGTATTAAACAAACGTCCACTACTACAATATTGACAGGATAACCGTCGAGCTGGTCGACCGGGTGTATTAAAGAATTCGAGTATAAGTTTCAGTAGAAAGAAAATAGGGTCTTTTCTGTCCATTGGTAAGTCCTATACATTAAATAGGAGGTCGGATAAATTAAAGAGATGTGTTCTTTTTTACTTTTATAATAAATATTCGGTTACGTCGTAAAAGAATATAGATTGAGTGTTTGACATTCGTATATTTGACTGGTACTTATACCACTATTTTATAATATAAAGTCGTATCAAAGACGTCCTCGAAAAAGGTTCATAGATAACTCTTATATCAATTTACAGTTAAAAAGTACACTCCAAAAAGGTAAGAAAATTACGTAATAAAATTCTCCTTGTCCTCTCACAGGACATCGGTCTTGTCGTCTTGTGATTGTAAAAGATCAAATCGAGACTATACAGTGTGTCTGTCAAAACGAGAAGTTCTGAAAGGAAGAGACATTTTACCCTACTTATGGGGGTAAACGAAAGATCTAACGGTACTTCTAATTTACCAATTATTACTCTTCGTAAAACAAATCACTGGTCTTGTACTGTGTCTTGAGTTACGGGTAGTCGAGGTGACCGAAGAGGGTAAAACTTAACAATAATATTTATACGAGAAAAATTTCTTTTCTATAGTCACAAATTAATAATTGATAACGTAAATTTATCTGTTCTTTTATAGCTTAAATTTTAAGAACTTGTTCCGAGGGAAATTGTGTTTTCAATTGACTGGTGATGTATCTTTCATGTATTATAGAAAGTTGAGTAGTTGGTTTTACTTTGGTTTACTATGCAGTACCCACAAAGATAATTTACTATTTTCTATTAGAAATCAATATTGTCGTAGTGAAATATCCGAAATCCCTTTGAAATGATTCTAATTCGTTTTGACTTTTTAGTTTTTCCGTTAACTATCAAACTCCTACAAATTCACTGCGAAATGTAAACTTATCTAAATACGTACGTAAGTATATTATAAGCTAAAATGAAAAGGGGGATCAAATTTTATCAATAAGTTATTACTAAAAAAAAAGTCAAAAAGACGTACTTATTTGGCTACTCTAAGTCTTTCATGAAAAGTTTAATTAAGACGTACTATTGTGTAACACGAATTTTCACTTCGTAGTCCCTCAATTATTAGACTTATGTTTTAGTCACTTCATTTTTCTCGTTCTTCAATTACGTATGTTACCTAATATATCCCATCACATAACGTCAAGGACCACAATCTCATTTATACCATAAATTTTTATTTTCAATGAAGAAGAGGAAACAGTACATAATAAACCTAAAAAAGGAGAGTAAAATAGGTGGTTTACAAGGCCTGTGTCTTGCTAGTATTAAATACCTATTAAAAGAGGAAAGTGAAACAATAGAGGTCTTTATAATCTCTGGTTGCACCCGGAAAGGACCGTGTTTAAATAAAAGTAACATGGAAGGTTTATAACACTCTTCATCAACGGATTTTTCTTTACAGTTGGGTGAGGTTATAGGAACGGACCTCTTCAGATACCTGTCTCTTCGGACCACTCCGACATCAGGTAACCAAACGTTTCTCAGTCTGTGCCGACTCACTGATTTATCTATCAACTGATTTTCGTGTAATGATAAGTTTTTGTGATAAGAACAAATAAAATATTATAAATACGATAAAACTTAATAAAATAAAACTGGAGAGCGATTGAAAGTTTTACTTGGTTTCGTCTAATATTGGTAAATATAGGTGTTTCAAGTGTTAGTCTTTTTTTGTGTCGAATCTAAAATAAGTACGTGTCTAAGTAACTAAATTAGGATTTCACCCTCCCGGGGTTTCAGGTAAGGTATGTCAGTGGAGTAAACCGACTCTGTCAAGGACGAGGTGAGATTTACGTAAGGAACTAAAATTTTCTTACTGGGTCTTTGGACGGTTAACCGAGGTGTGATTGGGTGATACTGAGGTAAGATCACGTGGTAAGTCGAGAAGGGGGGTTCCATTTGACCTAAACCTTTATTGAGACAATAGAGCACGGTCTTCCGATTTGACGGCACCGGACGTATCGGACAAGTGGACATGGAAGTAATTCGGTCCGTGTAGAAACCCAGATCAGGAAGAAGTCCGAAGAACCCAAGGGAATCGACAGCCCGACCTGACACAGGGTGATCGGATAAAGAGTTCGTTAAGGAAGGTTAGAACTGATAAAGATCGCCCAAAGGTTTCAATTCAGAACGAACAGGTCGTTTCATCGTAACGTAAGGTTTGTTAATTAAGAGTCGGATATAGGGTGATGAAACTAATATAAGTCAATACCATAATCTTAAACGGTGTGAGGTCCTAAGTGGTCTTAGAAAAGACTGTTCTCCATCTCGTTTTCAAGTGCCACGAAGACGGGGTCGTAAAAGAATCTGACGTGAGTATAAAGAGGACCCAATCTGAGAGGACAAAGGTTTCTACGATGCAACGGTCTCTTTATAGTGGTGAACACCGATTGGGAAATATAGGTGACGGGACTATCTTTGAATCTAGTCCTTTTTATCTAATTGAATGTGTTTAATCAACCGTTAATACTGACTATTAACTTCCAATGAATAGTTAAACTAGATAAAATTTTTACTATTTCCTCCTGATTTCCCTTTTATTTTCCACGTTCAATATATTGGTCTGGTAGACGTCTCTATAATATAAGTTAACTGAATAAAATTTATTTAAAAATAAAACTCTACCAACATCTAAACGCACGTCAATGTCTTTTTATTTCGGCTCTTCACAGGGAAAATGGGAACAGGGGTCACCACTGTAGAATGTTTTGATATCATATTAAAGTGTCGGTCCTATGACTGTGTCTTTATGTTAGTTCTATTTTTTGTAAAGACAAAATGAGAAAATCTTGGTGTGACTTCTGGGAAAACTCGAGAGGAGTACAGGGGAGGTCAGGAATTAGGACCGTTGGTGAATTAAACAAAAGGTAAGTTCAAAAAAATAAAATTCTTATCATTCATTCACCTTAATATATCATTTATTGAAACCTCAACCTAAAAAAGTGAGTCGTGTTATAAGTCCTCTAAATAGGTCCAACAACGTATATAGTAATCAAAATAATAATAATAATAAGGACTTACTATAAGGTACTATACATACAAGACAAGACACGAGTTAGTTAATATGTTTTACTTTATGAACCCGAAAATGATCAAAGATCGATAATACTTATTTTAGTGATACTTGTAAAGACATGTCCTAAAACACACCTGTTTTCAAAAAGAAAGAGACCTTATTTTCGGGTCTTTCCCGTTAATGACCCACCATACAAATCCCAACAACAACAACAACAAAAATTCTTTTACGGTAGAAAGGTTATACCGACATGGTATGGTGAAAGGGTAGTAGTTGTATACTCACTAAGTCAAAAAGAAAGGAATGGTCATAAAAGGTGACAGTACAAAAACAAAAACAAAAACAAAAAAAAGTAAAACGGTTAATGCCAATACACACATCACTATCGGGTAACACTAAAATCAAAGGTAAAGAGATTACTACTTGATATAATTTACACGGAATTGCACGGATAAAAGTTAAATAAATATGAATCTACTTCACAGACAAAATTTTATTGACAGTCTATCAAGACTGTAAAAATAGTAAAAATATTACCGTAGTTGGCTGAAAAATTCAACGCTGAAACGTCCAAGAACCATGTTAATTACTAAAATACAACTTTGGACCTGGGAAACACGTGATGATCTGTGACACAGAATGATCCAATGTCCAGAAAGTAGGAGGAGATCAGTAGTAGCTCTTCAAAGAGAGAACAATTTGAGAAGGAAAAGACCAGGAAATCTATTTCTTTTGTCTATGATAACCCTTCCAATGACCGAAGACCTTATACATTCAAGTCAAGTCAAGTCAGGTCAGTGAGTCAGCACAAGTTGAGAAACGCTGGGGTACTTGGCGTCGTGCGGTCCTGGGGGACAGGTAGTGGTTGACGGACTCAGGTGGGTTTGGGTACAGGTAACTCAGCCACTACGGCAGGTTGGTAGAGTAGGAGACAGCAGGGGAAGAGGGAGGACGGGAGTTAGAAAGGGTCGTAGTCCCAGAAAAGTTCACTCAATCGAGAAGCGTAGTCCATCGGTTTCATAACCTCAAAGTCGAAGTTGTAATCAGGAAGGTTACTTGTAGGTCTTGACTAGACGAAATCCTACCCGACCTTATACATTTCTTCTTTCTTTTTGGTCCCTTGAGTCGAGTCACAATAAGGAACTCAGGGTCCTATGGATCGGTCAGGTCAGACGTGAGTACTGAGATGAAAAGTAAGAAGAATAGAAAGAAAATGTATATATATTTGTATTTACGTACAAGTCAAGTTAAGTCAGTATGTCAGCACAGGCTGAGAAACGGTGGGGTACTTAGCGTCGTGTGGTCCGGAGGAACAGGTAGTGGTTGAGGGCTTCAAGTGAGTCTGAGTACAGGTAGCTCAACCACTACGGTAGGTCGGTAGAGTAGAGACAACAGGGGAAGAGGAGGACGGGGTTAGGGAGGGTCGTAGTCCCAGAAAAGGTTACTCAGTTGAGAAGCGTGGTCCACCGGTTTCATAACCTCAAAGTCGAAGTCGTAGTCAGGAAGGTTACTTGTGAGTCCCGACTAGAGGAAATCCTACCCGACCAACCTGGAGGAACGTCAGGTTCCCTGAGAAGTTCTCAGAAGAGGTTGTGGTGTCAAGTTTTCGTGGTTAAGAAGCCACGAGTCGTAAGAAGTACCAGGTTGAGAGTGTAGATATATACTGGTGACCCTTTTGGTATCGGAACTGATCTACCTGGAAACAACCGTTTCATTACAGAGACGAAAACTTATACGATAGATCCAACCAGCATTGAAAGGAAGGTTCCTCATTCGGAGAAAATTAAAGGACGGACGTCAGTGGTAGACGTCACTAAAACCTCCGGGGTTTTTTATTTAAGACTGTGACAAAGGTGACAAAGGGGTAGATAAAGGGTACTTCACTACCCTGGTATACGGTACTAGAATCTATTGTTCCCATTTTTAGATCTGAACTATGAGAAACTGGAGTTAAGAGTATTATTTTAAAATTTTATTGTTAAAAGGAACAATAAAACTGGTAAATTTAAACTAGAGTTCACAATTTGACTGTTATCTACCGGACGACGACGACGACGATTCAGCGAAGTCAGCACAGACTGAGACACACTGGGGTATCTACGTCGGGTTGTCCGAAGCGGCGGGGACCCTAGGAGGTCCGTTCTTGTGACCTCACCCAACGGTAAAGGAAGAGGTTACGTACTTTCACTTTGCACTTTCACTTCAGCGAGTCAGCACAGGCTGAGAAGCGCTGGGGTAACTACCGTCGGGTGGTCCGAGGAGGCAGGTACCCCAAACGGTCTCTTTTCATGACCTCACCCCACGGTATCGGAAGAGGTATCTACCGGATTGACTGACATAAAGTTGAAACCGATGACTGATACATATACTGTAAATTTTATAAATCGACTTGTTAGTATTAAAATAAAAATATTATTCGTGGTAATAAGAAAAGTTAGTAACAATACTAAACGTATTAATTCTCTTTAATGATCATCTTTTACTATTGTGTCGTAAAGAAAAGATAGGTCCTGACAAAATGAAGACGTACTTTATACCTCGATCTTTCATATAATCGATCAATACTGTTGACTTCGGTAGTAGGTTTGACATCTAATACATGTGACCTTAACTTTTTCATCGTTGACAGATGACTCTTGTCTTATCGTTCGTTCTCCGAATTTATCCCTTTGTCACCCTTGTCGCAAAGTCGTCGTTTTCTTAAAGGACTTATTATACTTTGAAACCCTTCTTACCCTTCTATAGAGAAGATTATCTAAGAATAGTCTAAACTGTGTTACATCGGTATGAAGTTTTAAGACATTCCTTGATCTGGTAAGAGGTGATTCTGAAGAGTCTTTTCAAAAAAAACAAGATTAAGTCGTTTACTCATTTACCAATACACGAACCATTTGTGACCAGTTTCCTCGTGGAAGGTTTCTCCGTACCGTAACACCCATACTACCTGACGTATCAGTGAGGAAGGACTCAGGACTGAAGGCAAGGTGGTGCATTCTGGACGGTTGACCTCTTGAATTCGTATGACTCCAGATCCAAAGAGTAGAACTAATACATGTATTAGATATAAAAAAAAGAAAAAAGGTACTACTGAATAATGTCCTATAACTTACATCAAAGGACTCGATATGGGAGAGGGAACCGAGTGTCCTCCGTAAACCCAGATCCTTTCAATCCCTCCCTTCCAGAAGGGTTTTCGGTTTGATAGAGTGATTTTCAGTGTAAAAGATACAAAAGGACTTACCATTTTTATGAAGTCTTATTTACTTTTTGTTTTTCCTTATACAGAAGATTTAGTTTTCTACGTACTAAAGTAAAGTGAACAATCTGACTTACACCTAAACGACCGGAAACGTAAGATATCGAAGTCCCCTAAAGACTTTGGGTGTTCACTTTAACGTAATTTCATGTTTGATGTGACGTCTCATTTCCGTCTAAGGTTGTCCTTCACTCGGATGGGAGTTCCCTACGTAACTTATTCCGTTTACGTGGAATTTAATAACCAATAAATCTCGGTCTCTATAATTAGCCTCTTATAGGAACTGAAGTCTACATGGGTGAAGTTTTTGGGAAGTAACGAGACCGTCAGTGTAACAAGAGAAAGAGAGGTTTGGATCCTCCTTTATTTATAGAATTACATAGATAAACATAATCTATCATCCCTTGATGACTGGCAAAAGACAAGTTGATATATATAAAATTACACGTACAATACTATGGATTTATTTAGTCTTCATGAATTAATATAATAGTAGTTGAACCTTAACCATTTATATAAAAAATTCCAAAGTCAACATTTAATTGATATTTACTTAGATTGAAATTTACTGGATGCTCACAAGTTAAAAGATCCGGATAAGACGGTTTTTTTTTTTTTGTTTGTTTGTTTGAGAGATCCCTACCAATCCTCTTAGTTTTGTCAGTAAAAATCTCTTACTTTTTATTGTGAAGGAACTATGAGTCCACATATCAGATAGTTGTTTTATATAGTAAATAAAATTTGAGAAAGTGAGTCAAACGTAGGATTTACCACGGACATTTTTATTAGCCACATTGAAACAGTTTTGTCCGTGCAGACATAGAGGAAGAGATCACTAACAATAAGTAATTCCGTACACAGAAAACCCTTTTTTAATTTTTCTAGAGATCCATTAAGACTATTTTTTCGCGGTGACTACTTTGGAATTGTATTAAGTCTCCTACCGATTTCATCCGTTTTTAATTTCCAGATATTTTTAATGCGAACCATTCCTTCAGATAAAAACCTATTATAGTGAGTTGAACAAGTCACAATTTGTATCTAAATAAATAAGGAGTATAATTAGAATTCTTCATTCACGGTAAAATTAGAGATAACATGTCTACTCCAATAACGTTTGACCTCTCATGTCGCCGAATAGGTCATTGTGAGTCGACCTGAGTCCTTCCTGACCTCGACTCTCAGTTTAAGTCTGTAAATATAAGATCCCCTTGACATAACAATCAGTGGAACTCTATATTGAAAAGAGAAAGGATGGTCGTAAGGGTTTAAATGGTTTAAATCTAGTGTAAATCGAAAAGTCTTCTGTTATTAAATTTATTTTAATATATTATTTTCGTACGTGTATTCTCTTTAAGTAATGTATAAGTTACGATACTTTTGTCCCAACTTAATCTGTATTAGGTTTACAAACTTTATTACTTTTCACAGTATTTTACTATCTCGACCTTCATAAAGTATAAAATTTTGTGACTTTAGACTACAAAACTTTATGCTCATGTAGTATCAATAGAAATATATAGTTGAACGGACCCGTGTACTACTACTCTATAAACCATTTTGTAATAAAGACTCACACAGACACTCCCACAAAGACCTTCTCTAATCGTAAACTTAGTCAACTGAATCATCTCATCTACCGGGTAGGGTTTAATACACCCGTAGTGGGTTAGGTAACCTTCGGACCTGTCTTACTTTTCCGACTTCTTCCCTCTTAAGAGAGAGAAAGAGAGAGAGAGAGAAAGAGAGAGAGAGAGAGAGAGAGACGGACTGACAGCTCGACTCTATAATCAGAAGAGGACGGGAACCTGAGTCTGAATGTAGCGTTACGAGGACCAAGAATACGGAAGTCAGAGTCTGACGTTTGATGTAGAGACTTAAAGGGTCCAAAGATCGAACGTCTACCGTGTATTCCCTTGAAGAGTCGGAGGTAATAGTACATTCGGTTAAGGAGTAGTATTTATAAAATTTATATAAGATAATGAAGAAGAGAGAGACCTCTTTGGACTGATTATATATCATAGTATTAAACATCTGCATTCGGTTTAAACCCTTTTTTCAAAAGAAGGTATTCTTTCTAGGTAAGAGGTCTCCATTATCATATACCGAGTGTTCACAAGACAAAAGATCCACGATAGAGATGACGCTTTTTTTATATAGAGAGACTCCTACCAATCTTATTAAGTTCCGACTAAAATCTCTTCCTTTTTTTTTTATTATGAAGGTACTTTGAGTCCATATATCATGATTCTACTTCGTTTTAGTAAATAGAACTTACAAGAAGGTCGATCGAACCTAAGATTTCTAAACGACAAGATACCGATTACAAGGGTGACTTTGAAGTCGAAAGAGATCGTTTCTGTCTAAAGACCAAAATTTTAATAAATGTTTTTATTCTTAAATACTAATAGAAAAATTTTTTCTGTGTTTTTACCTTTTTGTACAAGTTTTAGTTAATGTTGATCTTATAGTTTAATTATGTATATTGGGGGCAAAGTCAAGTCAGTCAGTCAGAACGGACTGACACTGGGGTACCTGACGTCGTGTGGTCCGAAGGGACAGATAGTTGTTGAACGAGTTTGAGTACAGGTAACCCAGCCACTACGGTAGGTTGGTTGAGTAGGAGACAGTAAGGGAAGAAGGGGACGGAAGTTAGAAAGGATCGTAGTCTCAGAAAAGGTTACTCAGTTAAGAAACGTAGTCCACCGGTTTCATAACCTCAACGTCGAAGTCGTAGTCAGAAAGGTCACTTAAAAGTCCTGTCTAAAGGAAATCCTACCTGACCAACCTCGAGGAACCTCAGGTTTTCTGAGAGTTCTCAGAAGAGGTTGTGGCGTCAATTTTTCGTAATTAACAAGTCACGAGTCGAAAGAAATATCAGGTTGAGAGTGTAGGTATGTACTGATGACCTCTTTGGTATCGAAATTGATCTGTCTGGTAACAACCGTTTCATGGCAGAGACGAAAAATTATACGACAGATCCAACCAGTATTGAAAGAAGGTTCCTCGTTCACGAGTTTGGGTACTTGTCATTCTTTTCCGTCTTTCTATTGGGGGTAATGAGCTATGATTCAAATCCTTTGACAGTTCCAAATTTCACCAACTGCGACGTCTCAGAGACTCATTTCACGACACGACACGTACTTGTGTGTGTTTATTTACTGTTATTTCAAATTAATGCGAAGGTTTCAATGTCTTTCCGACGTTCTCCACCAATATAACCGATCGGACTGACTACATATGTGACTCTATAATTTTTGTATACGTATCAAGTCAAGTCAGGGAGTCAACGCAGGTCGAGACGTTGGGGTACCTGACGTCGTCCGGTGCGAAGGGACGGGTAGTGGTCGAGGACCTCGCACGAGTTTGAGTACAGGTACGTCAGCCACTACGGTAGGTTGGCAGAGTAGGAGACAACAGGGGAAGAGGAGGACGGAAGTATACGTATGAAGAATATACATACGAAGTATAGTATGTAGTATACATATGAATATATACGTATTCATTACTGATTTATAGGGAACGTGTAATAAATTGGGAAGGAACGTGTAATACTAAACCGAAACTTCTAAGGGTCGACTACAAAATTACAAAGAATTTGAATGTTAGGTTAATTATGAAAATTTAAGTTGTTTCATCAACTTTTAAGTCCGTAATTACACAGAGTACAGAGGTTACATATACCTTAATAAAGAGATTACGACAGTTCTTCGATCGGTCCTATGTCATTGAACCCGAGAAGAGAATCATAAGAAGACGGATTAAATTCTACCACGGGTATGAAATTGACTTTCACTTTCAATCAGGAAGTCAACACGCTAGGGTATTTGACATCGGACGGTCTGAAGAGACAGGAACCTTAAGAGGTCCGTTCTCATGAACTCACCGAACGGTTAAGGGAAGAAGAGGTCCCCTAGAAGGGTTGCGTCCCTCTCTTAGGTCCAGAGAACGTAACGTCCGTCTAAGAAGTGACAGACTTGGTGGTATAAAATTGTCACGTATCATTTTCGACCTATATAACTTTGCAGTTCTCTTTCTACCTCTTTTTTTTTTAACATCTCTACCTTTTTACTTGATATCTGGTTTTTTTCTTGTCAAATTCTCACGAGACTTTTACATGGAATTTCATAACCCATAGACTTTTTTTTTTAAACACTTTGATTACTGAGATAGAAAGACCAAACGATATCTCTTGAAGGTCATTAAGTTTTTCAGTTTTACTATAAGATAATCATTGGTAAGGAGAAAGTGGTTCTGAAACTTAGAGTTCAAAAGGGTTGAGTTATATTAAGTCCATTATTTAAAATATTAAGTTTCTAAATATACAAGGTGGTCAATCGTCATATTTAGGTAAGTCGATACGTCTTACCGTTAAGAAACAGAGACGATCCTCGTGATCGAATTCGTTAATATATTATGTACACATTTCCACAAAATTTTTTACTGTATTAATTAAAAAA
Source organism: Capra ibex (assembly GCA_006410555.1). Lineage (NCBI taxonomy): Eukaryota > Metazoa > Chordata > Mammalia > Artiodactyla > Bovidae > Capra > Capra ibex. The sequence continues at coordinate 34,277,271 of SJYO01018169.1, read as the reverse complement.
TAAAGATGTTGTTGGGATAAGAGAGTAAAATGAACTAAATCTATAAGAGGTAATTTAACACCTTGTATACGTTTAACATTCAATATTATTCAAGGATACTTATTACTATTTAGATGTTTTTTGGTAATTATGTTAAAAGAAATCTTATAGTAATTAATTTGTTATTTTTCTAAAAATGAGATTGTAGTCTTAATTTACCCCCGTGAAAACACCTTTATAAAACGTAAAGACAAACATCCTCTACACACTGGGATTATTCATACTCGACATTTTTGTTTTAATAAGTCCGAAGAAGTCTTCTTTTAGAATATTAATTTTCAGTGATAATTAAAATTTCTTTTATATTTCGAAAAAACGATTTATGTAGTAAAGGATATACGTAAATTTATATTTTGGTCTTATAGTTTGACTCCTCGTATTTTCAGTCGAAAGAGGTTGGACGGGAAAGATACGAAATTAACAAAACTGTTAAAGACGACTCACTACCTCGGAGACAAAATTGTGAAATGACTATCCATTCATCGATGTTCCGTGGGTAAGAAAGAAGACTACTCTGTCTACCGTCCTAATAAACACAATCGTCGTTCCATTTTTTCCCACCTTAATTAAGGTCCAAAGGGGGTTCCGAAAAGAGAGTAATAATGGTTGACATAAAGTTAACTAAAAAAGAAAGACTGTGTTACTTCTTAATTATCGTGACTACTGGAAAGTCTTCTGTTGTATTTCACCGAAATAAACACTCCATATTCCTTTAGGAATACAAGAGATCATTTTATTCGGGTCTAGAGGGTTAGGACTGTTGTAACAACAAAGGTGGAGAGATCCCCAAGCAGTGGAAACTCGGTCGTGGAAACTTAGGGTACCAGGTGAAAGTGGAACCATCAGGGGACAATTACAAGAGCACAGTGACTGCACATTCGGAGTCCTCCCTCATTCAAAATTAATAAATATCCATAGACTTCATTCCTCGTATAAAATGATTTTAAATCTAGAACTTAAAAATTAATTTCCTACTACACGTATAGTTATTATACTGAAAGTTCTACACTAAAAGGGATTGAAACTAGACGAAGTTATTCCACCTTTGGAGGGTATTAAAAGGGTCAATGGAAAAAGAACTTTACTTTGAATCTTTCGTACCAGATATCTGACTTTAATGAAAAGACCGGTCCAATACTAGGTTAAAGTGTTCAAGTTTATCCTAAATAAAGGTGGTACCTACCAATAGTCGTCCCTATTGGAAATGACGTCTCAAATAGTGGGTACATTCACTCAGTAAAACTGTGTAAAACAAGAAAGATTATAACGAAAGTACTAAAACTATACAAACAGTAAAAAAGAATTATTCTTTGAATTCTAAATATAACAATAGGTGTAATTATGATTCTGTAGTTCTTTTTGAATCTCTTTGGAAAATTTTAATCACGAGTGTCTGTGACTCGTGATTCATCCTTCAATATTTTATTTACAGGTAAAAAAAGCCGATGAAAAAGATAAGATTAAGTGTATCTACTTCCCTAGTGTCTATAAATTATAAATCGTAGTTTCCTGATACTCTATTAAGAAAACAACGTTTATCCTCCTCCCCTTTTTTGTTCTCTTTCTGTTTTATATTCGTCTGGAAGTTCTTGTCTGAACATATTCCAATGTTTGATGAGAAAAATTCTTAAAATTCAACGTTTATTTACAATTGTTAACATCTCTACGTCTACGAAAGGTAGGTAGTCCCCCTTTTTTTTTCAATACTGAAACAACAGGACGTCTTGTAATTTGTCAAAACTTAGATGTTATCTACTGAATGAAGTCGATAAAAAGAAACTGACCGATATGTGAAATCACAGAACACACGAGAAAATTTGGTTGAAACAGTAGGGCGATGAAGGAAATAATTAAATCCTATATTTACAAACTATATACAAGTGATATATAACAATAATATTGAAAAAGTTTTTAATAGTAAATTATTTGTATTCAAAGTTTCTCGTCGTTGAACATTCTTTTAATTGATCATTATAGAAAAGTACGGTATTACTTTAGTCACACAGTTTTACACAGTTTTACAGGAAGGAGTCGTACAAAACCACTGACAATTTTAAAATTCCTTAAGATTTACTCTGTCTTTGAGGTGACAATTTACCCTTTAAGGTTATGTTTTTCATAATAAAGTCAGATATACACCGACTTCCTTTCCTTCCGTTTGTCAGTAATGACTCTCTTTTTATTCTAAATTTCGTGTTACATCTTTAGTCTCTACTACATTTAAAAAAAAACCAACGATACAAAAAAAAAGAGTTCTCGTATTTCTTTTCGTAGGTCAACGTAAGGTCAAACTTGGTTTCATAAGACTTCATTACACAATTATTCTCGTATTTGTGATGTAACTTCTACATTATAAAAGAGTTCACATGAGGTCTATAAAACCTTACGTTTATAAAAAGAATACTATGAAGCATCAGAAACACTCAGACGAAAGTGAGAACAAAGGAGATTACTATAACACGTATTTAGAAGTTTACGTCATCATTTATTTATGACATAAAATAAAAGAGAAATTTTTAAGGTATTTTTGGTCGACTGCAATTTCATCGGGTAAAAAGGGAATGACAAAGTTCTGAACCTTTGGACCTTCTTAAAATGTGATACTTTTCATCTGGTATTATACTTTGTAGAATAATGAACCAACTACTAGACATTGGATGAGTAAATAAGTCAGAGTTATAAGACCCGTACTTCCTCATCTCTCGATTCTGTTTCTAACGTTTTGTCAGAAGGACTCTTTCTCGAATCCAAATAACTCCTTTTAAATTTTTAGTGAGTGACATAACTTGTATTTCCTTCTTGGTCCTTCACTCAACGAAACCTTTTACTATTCCACTTTCGTTTTTACTATTTTAATTTCTCAATTTTGTAACGTAGTTTTTAGTAGAAAAAATTTATTTGTTCAATCAATTAGTAGTAGTATGTTGTTTTTTGGTTTCCAATAAAAAATCAAAATAACCATTATTATACGTTATCAACCTCTCCAATATCATTCTATTTCTATTAGTATTGGATAGTCTCTATTATCCTGAGATATGTTGAAAAGACCTTTAATTAAAACATTATACAAAGTTCTAAGAATTTACAAAGTCGTACTAAGGGTTTATTTACATTAATTTTATGAAGGATTCATTTATAAGTATTTACGTACGTGTATACATACGTATTTATATGAGTAGTATCATAACAAATATTATTGAATATACAGGTTGTACTTTCCTCACCAATCCATTTACTATTTCATAAATATGATACTTTATAATATACTACGATTTTATTACCAAACCGACAAAAACTGTAGTATACTTTACGGATACGGTTTTACGACAATGTTAGAATATAAGTTAAATTTAATGTTATAATAAAGATTTTTGTAAAGTTTCAAGTGGCTCATCATAATAGTTCACAATCGTTTTTTGAGAGATACGAAAGACATATAAAAGGTCCACCCTGTTTATGATCAGATTATTGGTCTCTTTATAAAATATGTATTTTCTCTAATCCTTTGTATGTGATAATTTATAAGATTTTATTGACACCGTTATTGTTGCGACTTCTCTGTCAGTACAAAAGGAGTTTCCTATAACTGACACGCTTATCAACGTCCTTTTTTACGTAGGAACTTACTTACTTACTAGTTTATTTATGTTGTAATCAATGTTGTGTTATAAAAGATTGAAAGATTGATTTCAAAGATATAACTAAGAGGAAATATAAGTATAATGTATCTTTTTTTCTCTGGTCATTCGAATTTTTCTTATGTGTATCAATATCTCACACCAAAATCAGTTAGATTCATTTATTTGAGGAAGTTTCTTAAACCACAAGTTTTTGTTTGATCACAAAGTTAAAATCTCTAAGGAGGAATAGATTACTTTTCCCTTTTACGGTCGATCCTAATACATTTGTCACTTCAATTTCATCTCGACTGTAAGTTGGTGATTGGGGTCTATTCCGGTTTCGTGATCGATTTTATAAATACAGGAAAGTAAGACCAACGGACCTCGGGGGTACAAGCGGAAACCGGGGAAAGGTTATAACAAAGAAGAGGTCCCGAAAGGTCTATAAAAGGATTTAGTCTTAGTAATGGGTCGTCTCGTCCCCAAGGTACCTTGAGACGGGGTCAATATCGATCGTAGGTAGGACTCAGGAATCAAGATACATAATGGTTAACAACAAATTATAATTAAAGTAGAGACTAAATTTTAAAATGGCACTTTTAACAGATGAAGGTTTTCGAGATATTAATTCTAAAAAAAAGGATTTAGTTTGATCCGAGGAAAAGATTAATCAGTTTACATCACGAAAAATTGTGATAAAAGTCTCTCATCTAGAAAAGTATCTTTTTATTACAAGTAATTTAAATAACTGTGAAAGATTAAGTTATGGTTGTAGATAGAGAAGAGATGATACTTAGAGAAAACTCATATCAAAAAGATTCCGAGAAGGTTTACACCTTTAAATAGGAAACCTTTCATCATTAGTAAGACGAAAAGTAATGTATGTTGGGAACGAAAAGTTACGTTTAGTAATGAGGTAAGTTCACTTAAAGTCAAGTAGAGTGGATTTCGAACTGATCCATGTTCACATTTCTACGAAGGACTTTCTTGTGTTACATAGAAAATTAAAACTAGGTAATACAGAAAGATTAAAAGAGACAAGACACGACACGATTCAACGAAGTCAGTACAGACTGAGACGTTGGGGTACCTGATATATATCGGGTGGTCTGAGGGGACAGGTGTCCAAGAGGTTCGTCCTTATGACCTTACCCAACGGTATGGGAGGAGGTCCCCTAGAAGGACTGGGTCCCTAGTTTAGGCACACAGAATACAGAGGATTTGACCGTCAACTCGAGAAATGGTGATCGCGATGGACCCTTCGGAAATATATAAAAAAAGGGGGGTGAAACCCGTACGACACGTCGAATACTTTAGAATAAAGGGTCTGGTCCCTAGTTTGAACGGGGGACGGTACTTTCGGGGTTCAGGATTGGGGACCTGACCATCCCTTAAAGGTTATATTAATCACTAAAAGAAATCTTTTCATTAAAGAAGACATCAGGTCAAACCACTAAAAGACGATTATAACAAATCCTTTAACAAAACTATAACGTCGAATGACACGTAATAATCGGTTAGATTTCTTTTCATCCTCTCATAACATATATCAGAAGGTTTATTAAAGTTGATGAGACAATCAGTCCCAAGAGGTCTCTTTGACTACCTTCGTTTCTTCCTACCATCGCTACCCAGGTATTCCCTACACCGTAACGTGTAATGTACCGTTGACCGAATCCTCTCCCTCTGGAAATATCCAAAATGTCCGTTATGTCTCAATTGGGGGAGTACCACCTCACCACCACCGAAAAAGACTGTTTCTTCTGAGTAGTCTTAAATCCCTGAGTTACAAAGTTGGAGTAGTCAGAAGGGTATACAGGAGTAAAATTTAAATCCTATAATAAAGAAAGATTAGTTACAGGTGTGAAATTGTCATCTGTGTGATGTTTCTATTCTTAAGTTGAACATGACACTAAGTCGGTCAGTACGACCCTAAGACCCAAAGTAAAAGTTAGTAAAGTCAGGATTTCGATCCTTTATTCCTAGAGGAAATTCCGTGTGTATTTTCAGAATTCTAATAAAGGCAAGAAATTAACTCCTAAGTTTAAGGACTCGAGTAGGAAAAGAAGGGAGTAAAACAGATCGTTGAAATCCTCGTTGGGCAGATAAAGTAATATAAATAATCAAACGGTTTTTACAAACTTTTCATAACATTTATGTCAGTGGGCCTAGGAAACGAAGAGGATTCACCAACTAATCCTCATAGGTCATCGTTACGAAACACATAGAGGTAAAAGTATAAAGTGGTACCTTAGAGTCTCGAGAAAAACGATGATTTCTTGACGACCACAGAAATTTAGATTAGTCTAATCTCTCGGTTGCAGTCTTTGGGGTCGTAGCTAAATCTTTGGAGTTTGGATTTTAAGACAGGATCTTGGTTTAAGGATGATGGTTTTAACATAAGCAGTCCAAATGGGTCTCTTTGTCTTGGTTGTCTTACACGTACACACCTCTCTCTCTGTCTCCCACTGACTAAATAATATTCCTTAACCGAGTGTTCTAATACCTTCATATGCTTCAGGGTTCTAGACGTTTGTCCGTTTTACCTCTGAGTTCTGTCGACCACCACACCAAGGTTAGGTCTCTTGGTCGTCTGGACTCTGGGCTCTTGCCGACTACAAAGTCAAACTCAGGTCTTTCCACTCTTTACTGTGTCGAGTTCAACAGTCCGTCTTCTTTAAGAGAATGAGTGTCCGCCCAGTTGGAAAAACAAAATACATCCGGAAATTGACTAACTTCTTCCAGGTGGGTGTAATCCCTCCAATTAGACGAAATAAGTGAGATGGTTAAGTTACAATTAGAAAAAGTACTAGTAGGAGTTTCTGTACGGGTCTTACAAACTGGTTTATACACTTGTGGGTACATCGGTTCAATTGTGTTTTTTAATTGGTAGAGTTAGTGTGTTCGAGTCCAATTTAAAAATGACAAATTGGATTACTAGTTTTATTAAAACTCGATTAACTCGTGAACATCACTAAGTTGGACACAGTTCGACTTCGGAATTCATCAGAAAGGTCTTAAAACTATATTGACCATGAAGTAGTAGGACTTCAGTGAGTCAACACACACTGAGAAACACTGGGATACCTGACATCGGGTGGTCCGAGGAGATAGGTACCTTAAAAGATCCGTTCTCATGACCTCACCCAACGGTAAATTAATTTACATTAATAAGACATTACACCTCAAAGGGTCCACCGTGATCTCCATTTTTCGGGAGGACGGTTGAGTACTCTGTATTCTCTACCCAAGTTAGGGACCCAACCCTTTTATGAGACCTCCTCCCGTACCGTTGGTCGAGGTCGCAAGAAAGGACCTCTTAGGGTACCTGTCTCCTCGGACCACCCGATGTCCAGTACCCCACGTTTCTCAGTCTGCACTGACTCGTTGACTCGTGTGTGTACGTACGTAAGACATCATACCCACACTCCGTCCCCAGCCATCCACTTACACTTCCAGACTTCGTCCAAAGGAAATATAATTGGTAATGTTTCACTGCAATTGATAGTTGAACTAGAGTATCGATTCACTCGTTAGAAAAATATCACCAAAACGTTGAGTGTAAACTGTGAAAGTCTTTCCAATCACATAATTTCGAACGTACGTATGATTCATCGAAATCAGGATAGGTTGAGAAACACTGGGGTACCTGACGTCGTACGGTCCGAGGGAACAGGAAGTGATAGAAGACCTCAAACGAGTTTAAGGACAGGTAACTCAGCCACTACGATAGATTAGTAGAGTAGGAGAAGAAGGGGGAAGAGGAAAACAGAAGTTAAAAAGGGTCGTAGTCCCAGAAAGTGTTACTCAGTCGAGAAGAGTATTCCACCGGTTTCATAACCTCGAAGTCGTAGTCAGGAAGGTCACTTATAAGTCCTAACTAAAGGAAATCCTAACCGACTAGAGGAATGTTAGATTCCCTTAGAGTTCTCAGAACGTGAGAGATCGTGGTGTTAAACTTTTGTAGTTAAGAAACCGTGAGTCAAAAGAAATAACAGGTTTAGAGTGTAGACATGTACTGAAGACCTTTTTGGTATTGAAACTGATATGTCTAGAAACAGTCGTTTCGCTACAGAGACCAAAATTGAGAATTTTTAGTAGATTGTCTGTATTATGATTCGTTTATTATGGTCTGTGTCTTCTCATTCTACTATACTAAGGTAAACATCTTTTAAGTTTACGTCCGTTTTGTTAAAATACTTCAGTCTCTCATCAATAGAAGACCTTTACTCTGACACTTCGCCGAGTTCCCTCGAAAGACCTTGACACCTATAAAGACATAGAACTACACCCACCACCAATGTGTCAAGAAATTGTTAAGTATTTTACCAGGTGAGATGAGACAACTCAATATGGAATAAATTTTCAAAAAAAAAATTAGTACCACAAAAGAATTATGTTACGAAATATTCATTAGACTTCATACACGGTTCCTATCTCCCTCTTCCGTTCGTTCGACTTTGTTTAAGATTTTTTTTTCATATAGTTATGCAAAGTAGGTCTATTCCACTTGACCTGTCTTATTTTCTCTAAGGGAAATATCGTTCGGTTATGAAGTTAGTTATGTCTCAGACAATATCAATAGAGTACATAAGAGAAACCATTCGACATCCCGAAAATCTTATTCTTTACGATGGAGTTTTTATACAAAGGTTACGTTACATGATTTAATTCTATGTTACACTGTACAATTTTTACAAAAAGTAATTTTAATAATAATTTCAATTTATATTCCAACTTAGAAAGATAATGTTAATTCTGAATTTCGTAAACAATACGGTACTTCCTTTCTTTCTCTCTTTTCCCCTCTCTCGTTTATGTCAACGGGGTTCAGATTAACACACCTTATTATGATTTTCTGTTGTTGTTTATATAAACGACTACGAAATGAATTTAAAATTTAGTAGTTATGGGGTTCAAGTGTTTTTCCATAGACTTAAACGACTGGTAAATTGAATACACGAAGTGAAGAGAAAGTGGTGTACTGTGTGACTTATTAAAGGTAAAAGTTAAGATGGAGAATTTGTATAGTACAGTAATACTGTCGGTCTCCTTATTAGTCTACAGTACGAAGACCTCCCTCTCTCTTTTATACGGAAACATAACCGAATCGTCTGGTCTGTCGACTTCCACTCTCTAGGGTTTATTTGTTTCGATGGGAGGTTCAGGAGGTCAACAGAGGACCTGAACGGGTGTTTAGTTAAGGATTTCTTGACCATGACTTCGATTGTCTTCCCAGTGACTGTTTCCCAGTCCACTATTCTAGAGACCATAATAAGTAAATCGCAAAGGGAATACTTGGTCAACCATTTCTTAGGTGGACGTTCCGTACTCTGGACCAAAGTTAAGGACCCAGTCCTTCTAGGGACCTCGACCTTTACCGTCAGGTGAGGCTATAAGTATGGACCCTTTAGGGTACCTGTCTCTTCGGACCGTCCGATGTCAGGTACCCCAGTGTTTTCTCGGCCTTTACTGAGTCACTGATTGGTGGTGGTGGTGGTAATGAGTAACTAACACTCTGGAACTCATTCCTGCTTTGACATAACACAGTAATTTTTTTTTTTTTTTTGACTTCCGAAATTACCGAGAGTATTTACGAAATGTTTCTGAGATCCTCAACTAAATGATCACTTATATGAGAGGAGTAGTGAATATTCGACGGACGTGAAGTGTAGTAGTGTGCATAAAAATTGGACGGCTCCTCCGTCGGAGGTGTACCCGTTCGGAACGAGGTTGGAAACACAAAAGAGAAGATCAATGTAACGGACAGGTTTTTTTAATTCGGAGGTAATTTATAATACTTTCTTTGGATACGACATGAGGTCTAATGCACAAAAGATTCAATGGTGCACCCCTTTGACCGACGATCTCAAGTCTTCTTTAGTAACATCGGACCTCAGGGGGTGTCTCCAGTGTACGAACCGAACCTTAGTGTTTAAAGTCCGCAACGACACTCAAGGTGAGAATTGGGTACAAAATTGTCGGAGTGAAGGGACGTCTTTCTTCTCTGTCTAATGTCCATTAAAAAGAGTCCAGGACCCTCTTTTTGTTTTTGTTTGAGGAGGGGGAGGGGGCGTTTTTCGAGTCGAAAATTATAATATTAATAAAAGATAATGTTGATATATAGTTATGTATTAAGTTTCACTAAAGAAATTTCGACTCCAATCTGACTCCGTTCTTTATCTACCCGGGGTCTGATTCGTCGATCTCAAGCAGGGGGCACCTGTCTATAACGTTTTGTCGTTTTCGCTCTCTCCTCAACTTGGAACGAGTCTATTTTCTATCTCTGGTGTATAAAGAGTAAGAACTCCAGTTCCTCTACAAGGGTTGATCTGTACGTGTCTCTCCAAGGAACCTCCCGTTTTTTGTTCACTACAGTTAGATGGGTACCCGGAGAAACGGTCTTAGGCAGAACCGATTTCCTACGTAGGTTGTATACCCTTCTCGGACTCTATATAGTTTATGTCTGAGTCTTTGTCCGTTTTGTTCTACTGGCCGGCTTCCTTTGGGTCTTCTTTACTAGGTATTTTCACTGAGTTTGATGGTACTCCCGCTCTGAGTCTAAGACAATCACACAGATAGGTATTCATGGTGTAAAGGAGGATTATTTGTGAAAAACAGTGATGAAAAACAGAAACACCCTTAAGTAAAGATATTTCGACTTTCCGGTTCCTGTCACAGTGACCGGTGACCAGATCACGAATCCGAAGTCGCGGGAGTGACGACTTCGGACTGAAGTCATAGACCGGCCCTTGACTTCGGGGTGAAGTTTGTCGACGTCCGGTTCCGGTAGGATCTAGTTCTGATTTTCATTTGAACACCGGTATAAAATGAAAGAACGAGACTAAACCGCAGTCAAGTCTATAGCTCCGATAAAGATCCATTATCGTCTACGATAAAAATATATTGATATGTATGAAGGATCAATCATATGAAGGACCCGAAGGGACCACCGAGTCTCCAATTTCGCAGACGGACCTTACTCCCTCTTAGTCCAAGCTAGGGACCCAACCCTTCTAGGGGACCTCTTCCTTTACCGTTGGGTGAGGTCATGCGAACGGACCTTTTAAGGTACCTTCCTCCTCGGACCATCCGATGTTAGGTACCCAGCGTTTCTCAGTCTGTACTGACTCGCTGAAGTGAAAGTGAAAGTGTATGAAGGACGTACTTTTCCTTTAGTCCAATTTAGATCACTTATAATGACACTATCGCGATATGGACTCTTCTGGGTATTTTACTAAAGAAATCCCCTATCTATCCTCCGATTCTACACTTTTACCGTTGGGTGAGGTCATAAGAACGGACCTTTTAAGTACCTGTCTCCTCGGACTTCCCGATGTCAGGTACCCCAGTGTTTCTCAGCCTGTGTTGACTCGTTGACTCGTGTGTTCTACACTTCGTAATAATTAACGTCCTTTTTCTGACTTGAAGAGTTGGAAGAAGACGTTCATAAGTCCGGACGTTCCGAATTTTAACACAGTCAACATGAAACTTCTGTACCTTCGTTCACGACGGGAAACGACAACAGTCCATCTTTCTAGTAGTACAGATAAAGTTGGTTCGTTCTTTTGTCTCTTGAGGGACTTCGACGACTTATTGGTAGTCGTATATTGTATCTTTGACAAGACACACGAAGAGACCGACCTCTACCATTTTTGAGAGATGGGTTCTCAGTCCTTGGTAGACCTTCACTGCTCGTACCTCCTCTACGTACTGAGTTTAACAGAGTAGAAAATAATTGCACTCAGATCTCAGTGTTGTTTTTTTTTTCCTTTTCTAGTAAAGTGTATAACAAACTTTGAAAAATGCATAACAGACTTTAAAGAGTAAAGAACTTCACTGTATAATACGAGAGAGTTGAGGATCCTATTCTGACTAAATTTTCTAGAGTGAAACTTAAGAGTCCCTCAAAACACACAGAAACTATTTACGAGTATTTCTGTATCAGAAATGTTTTCATTCTCTTAAAAAAAAAAAAAACTAGCTCTGTCACCATGAACATAGAGATGAGAAGTATGTCTTACAAACCAGTGTAAAATGGAATTTTTTCTATAATTCTCACTTGTCTAACATGAAAGGTTCATTTAAAGGGAATCCCGTCTCCTGGACTAATCAATAAGACGAATTTTTATATACACGTGTATGTGTACCCCGGGGTCTCTAATAAAGTATTATTATATTTTTACTATAGAAAAAGTGAGATTGAAAAGATGTCAGATTTACTCCCGTAGATAACCGAGTTCGTATGCTAAGAAAATTTCGTTGGTTTAATTCTTAAAAGACACGATCAATTTGCCTTTCTTCTTCTTCTTTCTTTCTAGAGTCTCTAGAGTCTTGACCTTTAGAAAAGGGTCTTATGAATTCCGACTTAAGTATAAAAACATCCCGGATTTTTTACGGGGAACTTACAACTTCAAGTGGATCCTTCTTTGTCAGAACAATTTCATTAAAAAAACATTGTCAACGACTACGGACCGAAAGGGACAACACTCATGGTCTGAGAACTGGGGTGACTTAAAGGGGGTGCTTAAGACAGAATTCGGTTCCGTACTTTTGGTGTTTTTACAGAAAACTTACACGAGTTCTAAGAGAAGAGGTATGGACGAGAACTGGAACAGGTGGCGGAACAAAATTGTAACCCATCGGTGTGAAGAAGAATCATATAGTTGGTTTAAAGGAAAGGAAGACCCAAGATAAACCGTTACCCTCCGTGTCGATTCTCTAGTCTCCTTTTTTATGTGTAACCTATAAACAAGGAATTCGACGGAGGGACACCTGGGACCTTGTCTGTGGTCGACTAAAAAAAGATTACTCTCGGTGTGGCGGACGACGCCAGTGAGAGGGCGTCGTCGGGAAGAGTTACCCAGACCATTGACAGGTCGACCATGCCGGTGATACGAATTAGTACGTCACACCCAAGGGGACCGGGAATGGTGTGAAACATTTATCAGGGAAATATTTTGCGAGAAGTTAATAGGGAAGATTCTCACGGTAGACTTACAACAGACCGGAGACTTGTCGTGTGTTAATTTTCTCTTGATGTACCTAAAATGACGTCCAATACGTTCTTTTTAATATATAGTGTTTGTAGACTAGTATACAATATCCCAAGACTAAAGATTAAAGAAGAAATCATTCAATTTTAACTCAGCGAGAGAGACCATAACAATCTACTTACTAGAGACTCGACCTAAGAAGACAAAGACTTCAAAATACTCAAAAGGTCAACACATATAACGATTGTATAAAATAATTAAGATAAGAACTCCCACCCGTCCCTCACCGAAGAAGAGTAAAAGAGACGTTTTAAGGACAGTGATTTATAGCTTTGGTGTCTTAATAAGAGGGAAGTTAGACACACCAGAAGTGAGAAGGTAGAAAGAGATTAAAATCCCGCAACTCAAAGAAGTCGTTGTCGAAGACACAATAGAGTTCTACGACACTACTCTTGAAAACGTAGTCTTCTTGAAACGTCAACTCTTTGTTCGTCTTTTATCCAAGGACGTCGTAGTGTTATTACGGGGGTGGAAGGTTGAGGGGCAGTGTGGTTTGTGGGGAAGAGTGTAGACGAAGATAACTATTCATTACATCTATTACATGTGAGTAAAGTTTAATACTAAAGGTAAAAGTACGATTCATAAAGACCTAGTGTAAACAAAGTAGATATCTGTGAAATAAAAGTTATAAGATCTTGTTTGTACAAAGTCTAGAGGGTCCTTTGTTAAAAGTCTTCAACCATGTACGTACAGGATAGGAAAGGAAGGAAGTTAAAGTTCGTCTTAATCTTACTAAAGAAGGACGATGAAAACTCTTCGACGTAACTAACTCCTCTTGTCCCTGAAACGAAGAATTTTTTTTATGTTACTTAGAAGGAACAACTTGTTATAATATATACAAAGCCGTAGGAATCAAACGACCTCATCGATTCATCGATGAATCATCGATGTCTTAATAGATCTGTAGTAAGTGGACTATGAACCCCGCTAAAAGTACTCTAACGTCCAAGTATACCTGAAGTAAACTCATTTAGTAAAGAGTTAGGTCATTCAGCAAAGAGTTAGGTCTCAACAAAAACTTTATCAAGTTGGTCACCGAAGTATATATCGTACTAACGACTTTCGTACTGTATAAGTCACTCCGACTTTTAGTATAACAAAGGACCATTCCGAAGTTCTCGGTGTTTCTAAGTCTGATATCAGGAACCTTGGTTTTGTGAGTTATATTACATAAGTACTCTTATTTCAGGGACAGTGTCTTAAAAGGGTATTTTCAATTAATCTTTTACAACATAATTTAATCGATGTATTCACTAACACACAGTCGCATATGTGTACATGTCAAACATATGTACACACCATTATAAATACCGTTGAGTAGTCTTTAGTAAGGGTGACCGCATATTTGTTATTGTCTATACTAAGACAGTTCTAATCGTGGTTGTATTATCTGAAGTATTAAAGAATAAGAGGGAATCTATTAAGATAGTAAAGTTCTGAATTGTGAATAAAGTTTTGTTGAAAAGAGATATGTCTGTTATGAAGAAATACATTTATAAGACCTTACTACTGAAGAGTCAGGTCGAATGGTGTAAGAGTCAACAGAAACAATTGGTCCTTTTTTACTGTAAGAGAAAAAGTGTAACTAGTTTTTACTTCTTTGAAATATATAGTAAACTGACGTTAAAAGAGACATACCTAAAAAGGTCCATTCTTGTGACCTCACCCAACGGTAAGAGATGACGTCCCTTAGAAGGGGTGGTTCCCTAGTTTGGGTGAAGAGAAAACAGAGAACGTAACCGTCCCATCTAAAAAGGTGATCGTGGTGGACCCTTCGGGTCCTTGATTACCCTTTTCATAGTCGAAAGTTTCTACTACTTACTTCGTCAACAACAACTGAACGATTCAGTACAGACTGAGAAACACTATGGTACTTGACGTCGTACGGTCCGAAGGGACAGGAAGTGATAGAGGGTCTCAAACGAGTTTGTATACAGGTGACTCAACCACTACGGTAGGTTGGTAGAGTGGGACAGTGCGGAAAGAGGATGACGGGAGTTAGAAAGGGTCGTAGTCCCAAAAAAGGTCACTTAACCAAGAAGTGTAGTCTACTGTTTTGATAACCTCGAAGTCCTAGTCAGGAAGGTTACTTATAAGTCTCAACTAAAGGAAATCCTAACTGACCAAACTAGAGGAACGGTAGGTTCCCTGAGTGTTCTTAGAAGAAGTCGTGGTGTTAAGTTTTCGTAGTCAAGAAACCACGACTCGGAAGAAATCCCAGGTTTAGAGTGTAAACATGTACTGATGGCCTTTTTGACATCGAAACTAATATACCTGGAAACAACCGTTTCACTACAGAGACGGAAAATTATATGACAGATCCAATCAGTATCGAAAAGGACGTTCCTCGTTCGTAGAAAATTAAAGTACCGAAGACAGTGATAGGTGTAACTAAAACCTCGGGTCCTTAATTTTAGACGGTGATAAAGGTGAAAAAGAGGTAGACAAACGGTACTTTACTACCCTGGTCTACGGTACTAGAATCAAAAAACTTACAACTTAAAATTCGGTCGAAAAAAAAGTGGAGGAGAAAGTGGGAGTAGTTCTCTGAGAAATCAAGGAGAAGTGAAAGACGGTGATCTCACCATAGTAGACGTGTAGACTCCAACAACTGTAAAGAGGACCGTCAGAACTAAGGTCGAACACTCAGTAGGTCGGGTCGAAAATAGTACTACATGAGACGTATATTAAATTTATTTGTCTCAGTGTTATACGTCGGAACTACATCATCCTTGGGATTATTAACACTGACGTACTATGTGACGTCCAAAGAAGACTCTCCGCGTACGTACGACTAATCTTTACCTCTAATACCTCGACTAAACGGGTTAAATTTATAACGGGCCGACCAAAGACTGGAATCTTGGATTCGTTCAGTGAATTGACGATATTCTTCGTCGAAGGAAGAGAGATTTCGTTCCTATCCTCAATGATCGTACTCTGTCCCGCGAGTCCCGGCCACGTGACCTTACTGTGGGTGTCCCTACCCAACGCCTCTCTTCACCCTCCCCCCAAGTCCTACCCCTTGTGTTACATGTGGGTACCGACTAAGTACAGCTACATACCGTTTTTGGTGATGTTATAACATTTCATTAATCGGAGGTTAATTTTATTTATTTATTTAAAAATTTTACTTCTTCTCATTGATAACGTGTCACAATACTAAATTATAAAAATCGATGAAATATTTGTCACGATATATCCACGATACATTAGTTATTTAAAACCAGTCCTTCATTAGTAGTGAGAAGATGTAATATTCTAAACTTAGGACCGTTAAAGATGGGTTAGTGGTACTGTTGGTCGACCTCGGTCTCACGAAGACGTAGATTTATATATCCACAAGTCCAATTGTCGTTTTTTATACTAACCATAAAGGTGGGACAAAGTTGTTTCAAGGTATAAAGAAAATACTAAGTTTTACCTCTTGGAGTAATTCGATAGTCTTTCTAAGAACTAAAAGTGTCATTAAGAACAACCGTATTGTAAAAAGTTCAAGGAGAGAACCGGTGGCACTTCGGACTTAGGACTCGTATGGACTTTATATTTTAGTTATTACAAGAAAGACATCATGACATCACACTTTGAATCCGTACAGAGTCGATAGTCTTTTACTATGATGATCTCTTTTGTGTGTACCGAAGAAGGATCAACGAAAAATTTTGAAATTTCCTCTTTTTCCTTTCACAAAAGAAACGGGGTGTTTCCTCTTTTTTTGTTTAAGGTGTCACAAGTCTTAGAGGGAAACCTTTATTTACAAAGTACCTCAAATTTATAAGGTCACTACAACAAAACTCTAGTAGACCGAACAAGGAGTGGGATACAGTGTGCGTTTCTTAAGAGGGTGTATCCTACTCTTTAATCGGTAGTCAAAACGTTCGTAGACGAAAGTCTGTACCGAATTCGTGAACAAAGAATTATCAAATTTTGAGGGGATTGTCTAGGGATCTGGTATACATTTATCCTATTAAAAATTTCCTAATACCTCCTCGTCTTAGACCAGGTAGACCCAGATCGTCGTAAAGTTAGTGGACTACCAATTTATATATAGAAAACCTTTAAACTTCTCTTTTTATGTACATTAGGAGTTCTTCAAAAGTGACAAACTTCTGTCATAATTGTCCATCTTTGTAAAACCCTTTGGTGACTTTAAATTTTGTATATTTTTGAGCCTTTTTACAAACTTAATTCTTAGGATAAAAGAGAAAAAAATCTAAAATATCAAATCTTAAAAAAGTAGTGTTTTAATAATATTGACACAGTCTTTATGGAAAGAAAGGTTTTCGTTTTAATTATATGTAAGTTAGTACCCGTGAAATAATAAATTGAAATTTATCAAATCGATTGTACCATAACAGTCGTTGTAAATTAAATCGAAAATACACTATCATACTTAAAGGGACCACCGAGTCTACCATTTCTCAAACGGACGTTACGTCCTCTAGACCCAAGTTGGGTACCTAACCCTTCTAGGGGACCTCTTCCTTTACCGTTGGTAAGGTCATAGGAACGGACCTCCTAGGGTACCTTTCTCCTTGGACCGTATGATATCTGGTTCTCTACCGTTTCTCAACCTGTGTTGAGTCACTGATTGTGCATTCTAACACGTCGTAAACAGTTCTAAGACTTTAGAATTTCACCTTTAACGAGATACAAAACTAGGTCATTTATATATTACTTGTATTAATTTTTCTGAAATTGTGACTAACGGTATATAACGGACACATGTACGACCAAGGAAACAATCGTAAATTGTTTTAGACATACCTAATCAAGGAACGAAGAACTAATCAAGATACGACAATTCAAGTGTCCTTCGTGAAAATTCTGATATGATAAAACATAAGAAATAAAATATATTTCAATTGTGACACGAAAACTCGAAGAGTGGTTTCGTTGTTTATATTTTACGGTACTGGGTTCTTCTTTTATAAGTAGAAAAGTTGTAAACACTTGAGTTTATATTTAAGGGAATTCATGTCGGATAAAGACCTACGAGTATTACTGTCATTTAGATCAGAACTTAATTTTCCCTAGGTTTCAAAAGTTTTCGTCGTTGACATCACTGATCTGAAGTTTTACGTGTATATATTGGATTTGAGAAATTTCCTCGATTATTTTTTTCTAGTAGAGTGTCTCATTCAAGAATAAACAAGAAACCTAGTCGGACTTCGGTTAAGACATCGACTCTCAATTCGAGGAATTTCGACCCATTTTTCCTCGTTCATATTTAACATTTTTAGGTATATAAAACCGTTAGGAAAAAGGGGAAATAGACGTACCATCGGTAAAAAATTTTATGACGTTGAGATTTCGGACAGTCACTATTTAGATTGTTGTATTAATGTTTGAACCGTAACGAGAATGGAAACGACTCATAACGTATTCACTCAGTGGTTTTGATAACGAGTGGACAGATCACTTATACTTGGTGTGGTTACCTTATATACCTTACAAACTTTTATTTAGATGTAGAAGTTCCGATCGGAGGGTATGTTCGGTATCTTAACGTTGACGTAAACCCTATAGTATAGTGATACTTTACGAGAGGGTCGGACTTTTAGATATCAAATTAGACAACAGAAGAGGTCGTTAGGTTTTCGAAATAAGTAAAAGGTCCACACACTGAGACTAAGACTAAAACTGACTAAAAGAATTTGAACGGGGGAAGATTGAAAGAGTAATTATGATTAGTTTTGTAAAAAAATTATAAGGGAAAACAGTTAGTGAGAGTTTAAATATAGTAAGGGTGATAGGACTTTATATGGACTTTATATTTTATAGGTGTAATTTTGATACGAGAAATAAAGTGTAAATCGAATAATATTATTAAAGAAACAGATGAAGACGTAAAGATTTTGGTAGGATGTATACTGACAATCTCATTAGTAGTAATTTTTGTTGATTATAAGAGTTACACCGTGAGTAGAGGTTTTATTGGATTTAATAAGAGTTCTTCCGTTCTAAGTTTAAGAAGTTTGAGATTTCTTTTCAAGACATAATTGACTAAGGAGGGAGAGACAACGTTAAATGTAGAATAAAGAAGAGGGTACTTTAAAGAAAGGTGGACTAGAGACAAACGTGTGGGTTTGTTTCGTGGGAACAAACAAGATAATGGAACCGTAACACGATCGTGAGGTGGAGACGATAAGTCTCTGAGATCTTACAGACGACGGTACTAGAAGTAATTAAATGTAAAATGTGAGAATTTTAGGTTGAATTGTGAATGGTCGAGATTCTAAAAGATTCGTGAGTTATTTATAAAGAACTTATTGATGATATAATCCTATTCTATTTAAACGACGTTTTAAATAGTTTTAAAATATCGTAGTTTTAGAGTCACCTAATTTTGTTATGTCCATCTGTTGAGTGAATTCGATATACAGGTAGAGTTCAGATGTCCCTCTGGGTGAGACGTAATAGGTGCAAGTCTATGATCCGATAGTCTGGGACACCATAAACGTTTTATGGACAAAGACGTCTCCTTTCTTTCCTTGTAGTTTGTAGTCGAGAAGCGAGAAGTTAGGTCTCAACTTTGTGTACGGAAGAGGAGTTTCCGGTCGGGATTGATATTCTCTCGTTCCAACACTTTAGGGTGGTAAACAGGTTTTCCTCCTCTTTGCGTTTGTGACGAATACACGAAACTCTGACTTTAATTCACTCTCCACTAGAATTCACTCCCCCACCATATAAGAAAGAGAGAGAAGTGAGAAGTGATGGACATATTCACCTTGTATCAACCGAAGAAGAATCAGAGTAGTTGTCGGGAGAGGAAAACGGGTCTAGCGTAGACTATCGACAAAGATTGGATAATACTTTGCCCTCAATAGCCTCTACACCAGTTACTTGTTCGTTCTTTCAACCGACCGCTGACCCAAGAACCGAAAAATACGACGAAGAATCTTACATTTAATTGTCGAACACCGTAAGTGATCACATCAACTAGGAGAAAGGTCGTGTACTATCTTAACATAAAGAAGTCCGAACCATTGATTGTAGTAGTAACAACACAATCAGCGAGTCGGAACAGACTGAGAAACACTGGGGTACTTGATATCGAATGATTCGAGGAGACAGGTACTCTAAAAGGTCCGTTCTTATGAACTCACCCAACGATAAAGGAAGACGTCCCCTAGAAGAGCTGGGTCCCTTGGTTAGACCCAGAGGGTATAACGTCCGTCTGAGAAATGGTAGACTCCATGGTCCCTTCGGTTGTCAGTAGGAATCAATCGGTCATTGAAAACTAGACTTCACCACACAAAGGGATGGTCCGGTCACGTATCTAAGTCACTATGGTCTGAAGATCTCAGGAAAAAGTGAAGTAGTCCTACAGTCGTGTGTACGTTCACCATCGAAAGAACAATCGGAAACAGATCTTACTGTTTGACGTTATACGTATCCGAGGAGTAGTTGGATACTACGTTTACATCGACTCGTCTATATTCGAAAGTACCGAAATGTGGATATCCAAACCCTCGACGAGTAGTTGTTGTATAAGATCCGATAGGACTGTGCATGCCGAGAATATTTTCGACATCGTATCTCCACGTCGTTCTCCAAAAGAGAAAGAGGACCTTACAACGTTGTTGGTGACGGAGGGACGAGAGTCTTGACTTAGACCGAGACCAGGAGACGGTCGTGTCCCGAAACCCCTAGGACAAAGGGACGTCTTAACTTGAGACCGACGGAAACAAACGAAAGCCTCGGTCTAGGGTGTTCGGGTCCGATGTCGACACACAAAGATAAGGTAAAGACCAGGTATTTCTAAAAATAGAACACAAATGTCTGTGAAGAAAACTACAAAATTTTGGTAAAATGGACGGTAACGAGACGCAAACCGTACCTTTCCCACGAAAAATTTTGTTCGAAAGTGTCAAAGAGAAAGGGAACTTTCAAAAGTTTATAGTTTAGGAGTACAGGGTCGATTCTTAAAAGGTTGTGATACTATTTTTTCTTTTTTTTTTAAATCCTAGATTTAGTCCCCAAAAGTCGAGCTCTTAGTAAATGAAAAAAAAAAATTTGGTCTTTTAAGAAACAAACCTACCATAATGACAACCCCTCGACAGAACATGTAGTGTTCCATAAATCGTCGAAACACTGGAGATGAGTGACTTAGGGTTACCGGTAGGGGAGTATACTCAACACTGTCAGTACCTAAAGAGGTCTGTAATTGTCTTACAGAAAACCCCCTTCCCCCGTTTTTAGCGATGGTCTACTCTTAGTCACTGGGTTTCCACTGGGATTTTCCTTTCACTGTTTTTACGTGACTTACTTACTAGTCCCATTAAAAATTCCAATTTTAGAAAAATCCATTAATAATCCTCCCCTCACTTCTAAATCCAATATCTAGTCCACACACCCAAAAAACTTGGTTTTGCTTCTTTATAATATAACAGAAAAGTAGTGTATAAAATGTTTCTCTCACTATTGACTGTTAAGTTCTATGAGACACAATCCACGGCATGCACACAGTAGACACTGTGTCCTAACATACAACCGCCGAAAGACAGGAAGTACTGGTACTATTCTATTAGGTAGAACCTGAAGGGACCACCGAGTCACCATTTCTTAGACGGACGGTTAAGTCTTCCGTGTCCAAGCTAAAGATCCAGTTCTTCTAGGGGACCTCTTCCTCTACCGTTAGGTGAGGTCATACGAACGGACCCTTTAAGGTACCTATCTTCTTGGACCCCTCGACGTCAGATACCCTACCGTTTTCTCTATGTTAAATCGTTGCTTTGTTGTTGTTTGGTGGGTAAAGTTAAACGGACCCTGAAAAGTCGTGACTACCACGGGTAGGAACCTTTCGGAAGTCACGACTCGTTTGACTCTACTAACCAGTGGAATGTCATTCTGACTCGTTGTCAGGGTAAAAATGTGGAACATCTTTCGGACACGACAGGGATTCCTAAGACGATGTAGGATTCCTTTTCTATAAAGAGAACGGTAGAGAACGAGGATGAAGGGCGAGTGGACTCAGAGAAAAACGGGATTGAGAATTCTAAGAAGTGAGTGGAGGAGCTACTGTAAATTTGTTTACACCTAAAAGATGAAAAAGATGAAGTTTTCCTTTCTGTCTTTTTTACGAGTTATCCGGAAAACACACACACCGTCTTAGTTGATTTCTAAAATCTCTAATCTTATAGTGCCTATGTGGTAGATTGTATCTTCTGGTATATAAGACCGAAGATTTCCAGGTTTCATTTAGATGACACAACGTACAGGTAAATAAAAGGGAGAAGACAGTAGTTAGAGACGTAGGGGGTGGTGATGTAGTGAGTCCATACTCGTAGGAAGAATGAAAAGAGAGAAGGACAAATATGAACCAGTCTCATAAAGATCGAATCCCCAAATAAATATATTCAAATCTCAGAGTGGAAAAAGGAGTCATTAAAAAATTTCTAACAAACAAAGATCTGTTTTTTTTTTTTTTTTTTTCTCCTAAGAGAAGGAGCCAACCTAAGACTTTATCCATCGTTCTACTACAAAGAAAACGGGAAAGGTCGTATCCTACTCCTAAACCTTTTCTTTCTTCTTACACAAGACCGATCCTAAAAGTCTTCTAAAAGAACTGTTCTCCTCTGTCCTTTCCGTTTCCGTACTCTTTCCCAACTACGACTCGGTAAACTACCTTACTGTTCCTCTGTACATACTGAGATCTCTTCCTAGACACCTTTCACTTTCAACAAGTCAACACAGACTGAGAAACGATGGGGTACTTAATATGTTAGGTACGTTAAGAGGTCCGGTCTTATGACCTCACCCATCGGAAAGGGAAGAGGTCCCCTAGAAGGGTAGGGTCTCCAGTTTGGGTCCAGAGGACGTGACGTCCGTCTAAGAAATGGTCGACTCGGTGTCTTCCTCTATATTTAGATCTAATCTACCTCCGTTGTAATCCCTCTCCGAAGTCACGGGTCTATGAGGGAACCTTTAAATGGGGTATCCGTCAATCTTCGATAGTGCACTAAAATTCGTTAACTCACTGTATTGATTTTCCTTTCAAAATATTTCAGTCAGTTATTCATAAAAGGGAAATACAATTAATAAAGTTAGGATATAGTACAAGAATAAGTAATTCGATTTTATATTAGAGTTATGATATGTTACCACGTTTTCAGATGTACAATCTTTAATACAATATGGAAGAAAAAAAGAAAAGTAATAGATCACATCAAACCCCGAAGGGGTCACCGAATCGTCATTTCTTTTTTAGGTGAATATTACCTCTTCTTGGTCCTCTATGCTTAAGTCAGGGACCCACCCCTTCTAGGGGACCTCCTCCTGTATCATTGGATGAGGTGATAAGGAAGGATCTCTTAGAGTATCCGTCTTCTCGGACTACCCGATGTCAGGTATCACAACGTTTCTCAACCTGTGTTGACTTGTGTTCGTATTCGTATGTACATTGTGTGTGAGTTCTTATTCACTAATAAAAATATAGGGACGATGACAATAAGAGAAAAAAACAGGAAACAACTTAATGTATGTATTAAAACTCGACCTAGAGGTCTTATTAGTATGAATAAACAACCGACTTAAAACAGTGTACTTATAATGATTCATCGGGTATAAAGGGTAAACACAATATGTAAAAGAATATTATTTATTCTGTCTTATTTCATTTTTATGTTATATCATTTTGTATGGGTTTTCAACTGATTCTAGAGTCCGGATATAGATATACGGAGTAAACAAATGTATTTTTGAGTAATTATTCAAAGGTAAATTCACGTCAAGTGAACTCTTACATTCACTGTGTCAGACGTAAGAAGGTCACAGTGATTTGATGTCGTCTTTAATTACGTGAATATGACGTGAAGATTCGAAACTCGGTAAAAAACCATTAGTGACCGAATAAAATTACCCACTTTCTGTCTCAAAATTTTTTTTTTAGGTAATAGACCGATTATATTAGTGGTACGTAAACGTTACCGAAGTTCGATTTTCCTTATTTTAGTACTGGTTGTATATGTCTATATACACTGGTTCAACGAACTTTATGGTCGATAGGGGTTACAGAATAAAGTAATACACCCAGATTGAGTATATTATTCCGTTGTTCTTAATAGGACTTTTCATTCTCCAAACAAAGTATTTGGTTGAATACCGGTCCGACTACAAAAGTGAGAAATTCTCAGTTAATAGAACATACTCTTGAGTCTGAGTAAATTATACGACAAAGACTCCACTAAGGACAATTCTTTTACTTCTGGTGGTAGGACTACCTAGACGTGGATGTTGGTGGATATCCTGTCCCGAGTCCGTATCGACGTTGGTCCGGTCGAGTAAAAGAGTTATAGGGAAGTCACGAAGACAGGAAACACACAATGGTAGTGTTCGACCAAAGGTAGTAACAACCTTCAACCTATGACCGTCGGTAACTTTCGTTAGACCAAGTGTAGACCCATCTATCGTCATAATAAAAGATATTAGTGGGTTCAGGACTTTAAGTGTGACTGACTTGGCAAGGACTCAGTATGGGATACTAGTCCACGATTAAAAGATCGAGACCTAATAGACTTGGAAACTGGTTCCGTTCAAACTATCATTATAGGACTGAGAGATCTATTTCTATGAGTGGAAGGGACCTACGGCTAAGACTCTCCCTATCGTAAGTCCTATAAAAAATCCCTCACGAATACCCTAGTTGTGAACATATCCCTCACCTTCCTTCCTTCACACCCGTCTTGTCTCCCCAGTTACTGTCCAAAACGACGAGGGTACTCTTAGACTTCGATCTTACCGGGAAGTCTCAACAAGAGTTGACCTAACTTTACCGGTCCTGAAATAAGAGGGTAACTCTGGGTTGTAATCTACACCGACGTCCCTTCTGTTATGGGCTTCCTCGACTCTCGACTCTTCCGGACTACTGTCTTGAGGGTCGTCGACTCCACTGTTCCAGAAGTCCTTTATCCTACAGACGTGGAGTCTCACAGACGGTGGAAGTGATATCGGAGATCTTCCATTGTACACTGTGAGAGATAAGTACCCATATGACGTACATGTCCAACTTGAGACTTTCGATCAATAAAAACTTCAACAGTTACCTCGAGTTTCTAACCAAACTAATTAAGATATGAGAAGGTCAAGCAGTCTCAATCTGATTTTGTTTTACATTGGAAAAAGGAAAATGAACCGGTTAGGAAGATACTGTTAGAGTCTGGTACTTCTCCGTTTTATGGTTCAAGTTTAAGACTTATTTAGAATTAGATCGAGTATAAAATCGAAATATTTGGATTGTTCTCAAAAGTCCAATGGTCGACTCGCTGCGAAACTGTATTTTAACAGGAGGGGGTACGATTATTTTACTCGTTTTTATCAAAAATTTACCTCTTTCTTTTTTTCTTTTCTTTTTTGAAGAAGTGTTCGTCGTTGGTTTATTCCTTTATTCTTGTTTACTTTTGGTGATTGGAGGTTTTCGTCTCGGTCCTTTCTTTGTCTTAAGACTACTCCGTTCACCGTACGACACTCTTGAACTCGGTTGAAGGAACGAGAGTCTTAGTTGAGGTTCTTTTCCTTTGTTGAGATGTTTAAGGGACTCAAGTCAAGTCAACGAGTCAGTACATGTTGAGAAACACTGGGGTACCTGACGTCGTGCGGTCCGAAGGGACAGAAAGTTGTTGAGGACCTCGAATAAGTTTGAGTACAGGTAACTCAGTTACTACGGTAGGTTGGTAGAGCCGGAGACAGTAGGGGAAGAGGAGGGTGGAAGTCAGAAAGGGTCGTAGTCCCAGAAAAGTCTACTCAGTCAAGAAGAGTACTCCACCGGTTTCATAACCTCAAAGTCGAAGTCGTAGTCAGGAAGGTAACTTATAAGTCCTGACTAAAGGAAATCCTACCTGACCAACCTAGAGGAATAACAGGTTCCCCGAGAGTTCTCAGAAGTGGTTGTGGTGTCGAGTTTTCGTGTTTAAGAAGCCGTGAGTCGAAAGAAATATCAGGTTGAGAGTGTAGGTATGTATTGATGGCGTTTTTGGTATCGGAACCGATCTGTCTGGTAACAACCGTTTTATTACAGAGACGAAAAATTATACGAGAGATCCAAACAGGACCAAAAAGAAGGTTCCTTGTTTACAGAAAATTACAGTGTCGATATCAGTGGTAGACCTCACTAAAACCTCGGGGTTTTTTCTTTCAGAGAGTGACAAAGGTAACAAAGGGGTAATAAACGGTACTATACTACCCTAGTTTACGGTACTAGAAGCAAAAGACTTACAACTCGAAATTCGGTTGAAAAAGTGAGAGGAGAAAGTGTGAGTAGTTCTCCGAGAAGTCAAAAAGAAACGGAAGACGGTATTCCCATCACAGTAGACGTATAGACTTCAATAACTATAAAGAGGGTCTTTAGAACTAAGGTCGAACGCAAAGTAGGTCAGACTGTAAAGTGTACTACATGAGACGTATATTCAATTTTTCTTTCGTCCCACTGTTATATGTCGGAACTACATGAGGAAAGGACTAAACCTTGGTCAGGCAACGAGGTACAGGACAAGATTGACAACGAAGAACTGGACGTATGTCTAAAGAGTCCTCCGTCCATTCCACCAGTCTATAAGGGTATAGAAATTCTTTTCTGATCTCTAGAGAAGTTCTTTTAATCTCTATGGTTCCCTTGTAAAGTACGTTTCTACCCGTGTTATTTCCTGTCTTTATCATACCTGGATTGTCTTCGTCCTCTATTATTCTTCTCCACCGTTGTTATATGTGTTCTTGATACGTTTTTTCTAGAAGTACTGGGTCTTTTAGTTCTACTACACCAGTGAGTGGATCTGTAGGACCTTACGTTTCAGTTCACCCGGAATCCTTCGTAGTGAAGCTTGTTTCGATCACCTTCACTACCTTAAGGTCAAATCGATAAAGTTTAGGATTTTCTACTACGACACTTTCACTACGTGAGTTATACGGTCGTTTAAACCTTTTGAGTCGTCACCGGTGTTCCGACCTTTTCCAGTCAAAAGTAAGGTTAGGATTTCTTTCCGTTAGGGTTTATTACGAGTTTGATGGTGTGTTAACGCGAGTAGAGTGTGTGATCGTTTCATTACGAGTTTTAAGAGATTCGGTCCGAAGTTAACATACACTTGGCACTTGAAGGTCTACAAGTTCAACCTAAATCTTTTCCGTCTCCTTAGTTTTTAGTTTAACGGTCGTAGGAGACCTATTACTTTTTCATTCTCTCAAGGTCTTTTTATAGATAAAGACGAAATAACTGATACGGTTTCGGAAACTACACACCTACTGTTGGTTCACACCTTTTAAAAGACTTGAGAATGATTTTAGAAGGTAATCTTTATTACACCTGACCTCTTTTCATTCGTTACGAAAACTGAAAAAAGGAGGGATGAACAATATATCAAACTAAATAAAAAATTATTACTCACTCGTGTATAATAAAAATAAATTAACTTTTAATAAGTGCACTTTTTTTAGTTCATTTCTTCACGGAATACACAGTGTATTTGTCACGGATGAACTCTCGTAGTCCCGGTAGGTACCCGTCTCACATCTTAAACCACTTACATAAGAAAACAAGTTATCTGGAAGTTTTCTGTGTGAAGGTTTTCTCTTGACAAACTAAATTTTATATTTTTTAAGATACAGTGAAAAGACATAATTAATAAGATTTCTTACTATTATAGAGAATATATGGTCCAATAATACGACGAAAAATTCGTCTTTTGTAACTTTATTATTGAAAGGAAATGGATTCCGGATGTACAATACAGAAAAGTCCATATATCAGATCCATCGTAAACACTGTTTACTTTTGTGTACATAAATAAATTATAAATGACGGTACATAAGAGTGTGAGGGTCAGAATATCACTCGTAAGAGTAGGAATTAAAAAAAGTTTTATGAGTAAATAAATATATTAAAAGAACCGACACAGTCCAGAATCGACTCCAAGTGACCGAATCATCAACTCGGTACACAGATCAACGGGACATCGTACACCCTAGAATCAAGGGACTTATATCTAGCTTGGGTACACAGGGAACGTGACCTTCCACCTAAGAATTGGTAACCTGGTGGTCCCGTCAGGGAGTAGGAAGTAAAAATTAAAGGTAGTCGAAGTGAAGTCAAGCCAAGTCAAGTAAAGTCAGCGAGTTGGCACAGACTGAGAACGTTGGGGTACTTAACGTCGTGCGGTCCGGCGGGACAGGTAGTGGTTGAGGGCCTCAAGTGAGTCTGAGTACAGGTAGCTCAGTCACTACGGTAGGTCGGTAGAGTAGGAGACAGCAGGGGAAAAAGAGGACGGGGGTTGGGGAGGGTCGTAGTCTCAGAAAAGGTTACTCAGTTGTGAAGAGTACTCCACCGGTTTCATGACGTCAAAGTCGAAGTCGTAGTAAGGGAGGTTTCTTTAGGGTCCCGACTAGAGGAAGTCTTACCTGACCAATCTAGAGGAACGTCAGGTTCCCTGAGAGTTCTCAGAAGAGGATGTGGTGTCAAGTTTTCGTAGTTAAGAAGCCACGAGTCAGAAGAAGTGTCAGGTTGAGAGTATAGGTATGTACTGGTAACCTTTTTGGTATCGGAACTGATCTACCTGGATACAACCGTTTCATTACAGAGACGAAAAGTTATACGACAGATCCAACCAGTATTGAAAAGAAGGTTCCCCATTCGTAGAAAATTAAAGTACCGACGTCAGTGGTAGACGTCACTATACGGATCGTAACACGTTCTGTGACACCCTTGAGGAACTTTACCCGGATGAGGGTCACTTTGAGTCTCGACGACCATTATTTTATCGGGTGTCTTCGGTGACACAGACGGTTTTGGTCTACCAAGTACCCATTGATGGTCGACTCCAGAGAGGATTCCCATGGTTGAACCCTAAGTACTACATGATAATGTATTACCGGGTTCTTCGGACGGATCAGGAGTTCCATGAACTCTTATAACTCCAAGTCGTCTACTAAGAAAAAGGGGATGAGAAGGAGAAGGGAGGGTGGTACGAAGTTCTCCGATTTTGAATTTTTTTTTTTTTTTTCTCTCTCTCTCTCTTCCCTCTTCCTCTCTCCTCTCCTTACTTTTTAACCGATTTTTCTTTGATCTTACGTCAAATCATTTAGATCAGGGATTTCTTATGAGGTAGGGTAGTAGTAGTAATTGAACCATACCCCGACGGTTCTCCGGACTTAGTTTCGACATCTACGTGGTCCATAATGAGTCCCAAGAGGTCTCTTTGTCTTGGCTTTCCCATCTATCTCTATCTTTTATAAATTACATCGTTAACCGAATGTACAAAAACCTCTAGTTCTTTAAGGTGTCAGACGGTAGGCACTCGACCTCTAGGTCCTTTCTGTCACCACAATAAGTCACTCACACCTTTGGAATTCTAGACCACCACATTCAAGACTAGTCTCAGGTATTCGGTATCTCAGTCCTCGAGGCTACAGACTCCCGTCCTTTTTTGGCGAGAGTCAAGTTCGACTCTCACGTTTAAACGACAAGGAGGTAACAAAACAAGATAAGTCCGGGAGTCATCTGACCTACTACGGGTCGCGAACCACCCCTACTAGAGGAAATGAGTCGACTGTTTTCGCGTCCACTCACAATTAGCGAGTTAGTACAGGTTGAGAAACGCTGGAACACCTGACGTCGGGTGGTTCGAGGAGACAGATACCTCGAGAGGTCCGTTCTTATGACCTTACCCAACGGTACGGGAGGACGTCCTCTAGAAGGGTTGGGTCCCTAGTTTGGACTGAGAGAGCGTGACTTCTGACTAAGAAATGGTAGACTTGATGGTCCCTTCAGGCGAGTTAACTGTATAAACTTCCGATTAGGGGTACCTCTTCGTAGGAGGGTCTATCCGGGTCTTTATTACAAAGTGGACAATAGACTCGTAGGGAATCGGGTCAATGTATTTTAATTGTGTAGTGTGTGGAAATTAAGGAAGACACTGGGACCGTTAGAAGAACTGGAAGTAAAGAATTAAACAATTAACCACTATCTATTCCTGGATCATAAAAATCCCAATTACTCTCCTAACTCATACACTTTCGAGAAATATCTACCATCATACGATATTTTTGTATTGACATCGTCCTACACGGTCAACATGGGACAGGTCTGGTTAAATCTTAGTCAAACGGTTTAGTCTCTCTACTACTGATGAGGTCTTTAGATAAATATGCACAATAACACCCCCCTCCTTAAAATAAAAGTCCGACTCCCTCTTTTCATACACACACACACACACACACACAGGTCGTGATCTTGATCCCGATCAGTCCTTCTTTCTTCATTTTCGTCTTCTCGACTCACTTATTTGGACCTTAGACAAGAGTAAGTAGTACTCTTCCAAATATAGGGGTGACCCCATCCCTTACTTTCGTTTCTGACTTCTTCCACAAATGCACTGTAAGACACGTGGAGATTCACGATCGTACCAAAACACCGAGTTCGCTGTTTCACACTGTCTTAATCCTTCGTCCGAGGGAGAGACAAAATAACTCTTTGTTTGACACTGACTACCACCCCTTAAAAGACGAAGTGGACAAGACTGTCTTACGAGCACACAACCGACTTCGGTTTGTATTCGTATTCATTACTTTCCTCAAACACAAGGATCCTGTTAGACCCCTCCTTTTTTTCCTCTCTCCTCTGGATGACACTTTCGAATCCAAGAAGTGTCTCCTCCACCCCCCACCACTAACACATTTAGTCACTTAGACTGACAGTGTACCTCCAGTTTCAGTCGTGTGTCTATGAGTTCTTGGGTCTCTACCTCTACCGGGACCCTTAAAAGTTTTTTATACATCGTCTAAAATTTACTTGTCAGAGAACTGAACCACACCCGAACTCGGTTAAAGTGGATCCAAAACTCACCTTCCATCCAGACTCGATTATAAGTTTTACGTAATGACTTTCAGATGGGAAGACAACCTTTACATATACCCTCGGAAATGTGGATAGGTGGATAGGTCCGAACCAGGTGGACCCACCGAGGACTTGGTAGAAATACCTAGGAGGTTCCTTTTGTTACACTCTTTGTCATTTAATTTACTAGAAATTCTAATCAAGATATTCCTTCTTACCTTGACTTAAAAATTTTGATCATATTTTGATAATAAAGATACAACATTAATACGGTTTAAGTTCTTAACACAAGGAAGGTTATCTTTAATTTTTATCTTGTTCTTAATACAAGAACCCGAATAAATACGGGTTCTTGTGTGAAGTCATTTACTTTAGACCATAAAGTAGTGAGTAAAAAGACCAGGGAAAGAAAAAAAGGTCGGGATTCTGATATGTCCCTCTTGATACGATGGTTGATGATAGTACTTGGATTCGCAAAAGGGTGGCTATACATCTTGATCAGAAACTAGTCTGTACGTCTGGTAGCGTCACTTTCATCAGTAAGTGGGGTAGTAGTAGAACTCGTGACCGATTTAAGTCCAAAGGGACCACCGAGTCAGTCATTTCTTAGGTGGGTCCAAACTAGGGACCCAACCCTTCTAGAGGGTCTCTTCCTTTACCGTTACGTGGAGTCATAACAACGGACCTCTTAAGGTACATGTCTCTTCGGACCGTCCGATGTCTGGTACCCTAGTGTTTCTCAACCTGTGCTGACTCGTCAATTCGTGTGTGTGTGCTCTTTCCGTCCTTTACTGTACCGAAAGAGAAACTCTTCAAAGGTCAGATCACTACTTCTTTCCCCCTTTTTTCTCCAGATAACATCGTTCTATACTATATATAAAGTTTTATCCACACTTTTACGATACTTTTGTGTCACCCCTTTCTTTGTTACTTTAAACAAACTCTTGCATTAGTGGATGGTCTTCGTTGAAAGGTTTGGAACTTCCCACTCACCTCAATCATTACGTCTCTTATCTCTTTCTTTACTACCGCCTACCTTCGTCCACCTATTCTAGTCGCACCTCTTTGCATCAGTGGACAGTTAGTTGTCGATTGGTCCGAAGGTTCACTGTTCTTTTTATTCCTGGCTAACTATTTACAAATAATAAAAATGATTATCTTGGTCTTTTGTACCATTGAACAACAACAATCGACAATCTAAAAATGTAACGAAAGGAGGTCTATTGTGTTGTGTGTGAGAATAATGCAGAAGGGTGACATAGGAGTCCCTGTCAAAAACCTGAACCCGTCTAGAGAATAACTTTAAAACGGTTGAGAAACCGGTCGTTTACCGTTATCGTCTGTACTGTTGTCTTTAGACGGTACCACTTCGAAAGACCCTTTACAGTCTCCTTACCATATGTAGTGCAGTCCAAAGCTGCACGAATATTGTGTCACTCGGAAGTTTGTAAATTTTAAAGTGAGTAGTAGTTATTAATGTTAAGATATGTAAAAACTTCCGAAATGTCAAGTTGGGATTGTAAAACGAGTTCCGTCTGTGAACCCGAAAGGGAAGTTTTGAAAGATTCTCGCTCTTAGTCCATTTTGGTCAAATCGTCTAAAACAGTTCCCACTCGGTGTTAGAGGATGTGACAGGGTATGAGGTTTGTGAATGGTGGTTTGACTACCCACGACGATAACCTTACAGTTGTAAGAGTCTTTATGACAGTTGTTTTCTTCCCGACCAGAGGTTCTATAAGTTTTGTTCATTGACTTATTCCATGATAAAACTTTATACTGAAGAAATATCGACTAAAACCTTATTAACTGGTGTACATTAAAATAAATAGACCCGAGAGAATCTCTTTTTCGGAGAGCCTCGAGACACGTAACTACTACATAATAAAAAAAGAATTTACTATCCAGGACTTTTGAAAACTCCCGTCACCGTAACGGACCTTTCAGTGTATTTTAATATTAGTAAACATTACGATTGTCAGTTTCTTTTTCTCATAAACATTTTTGGGTACCCGTTAGTACTTTAATTTTTGACCTTTTTGTATTCCGTAAAATGAAGATAAGTAAAATTTCACGGCTATCTTTCATCAGAAAATCTTCGACTGAATTTATATAGTAGTGTCTCCGTATCTTAAAATTACGACCCTTCCTGAAGTCTGTAATAGATGTAGTTGGAGAAGTAAATGTCTACTCATTAATTCCAAGTATTTTATCACCGTTCGAATTTGAGTGATCCTCTCGACGTTAGTCTATGATCTCGAGGACTGATGATGATGAAAAACGCTATCTGTAACACATCTCCTTTTAGACTTTTATAATTTGATACATACATAAAAAACGGTCTGGAGAGGAAAATTCATTCTACGAGGTAAGTCAACTTTCTGTACTCCGTTTGGATAGAAGTTCCTTGGTTTCAGGTTTCCCTTTTTCAAGGGTCAAAAAACGAATTTTCGGTACTAGGTCTTTCCTATCTAATGTCTTATAAGGTATATATCCCTCTTCAACGAGTAGAGAGATAAGGGAGAAGACGAGAATGTATATTTCTCTTTTATTAGGAAGTTCTACTCTTTCTTTCCTTTCGTAGCTCTCCCCTTGTTAATTCTTCGTCTGAACTAGTTATAAACGAGGTTCTACTTCTTCTATTTACCAGTCTGTTAAAGTCACTAAAATTTCGTTTCCCCAAACCACAGACGAGGGTCCTTCCGTCATCGGAACTCCCTAGAGGGACCCAATTTCTCGACGTTTGCGTTGGACCTCATAACCTCTTTCTTTTCCTGGTTACGTCTTAGTCGTCGAAAGGACATTGGACATGTTAGACATAGTCTAAGTTCGGAGGGGGGTAGAGGTCTTCCTATATCTTCGATTGATCTGCCTCTCAGGTATCTTGGTCGTCAGGGTACCTGTCAGTTTCACAGTCTTCTTTCTGGATACCTAGAATATCCATCTCGAGTTATACACCGACTACTGGTCTGAACTGTTATACGTGGAATTCCGGGTGGTCTCTCGGGTCTTCGGTTACTTAGGGGTCGTAACAGATGGTTGGGACACCGAAGGTGTTCTTGAGAGGAGAACAATACCCAACTTGACGTAAGGGAAGTTTAATTTTAAGACTTCAGGGTTGTAGGTAACGGAATCTTACACTGATATAAATCTCTATCGCCAAAATACTCGATTAATTCAATTTTACTTCTGTAGTCCCACCTGTAATTAGGTTATACTGTATGAGTTAGTGAGTCAACACAGGTCAAGAAACGTCGGGATTCCTGATATCTGACGGTCCGAGGAGACAGGTACACTAAGAGGTCCGTTCTTATGACCTCACCCAACGGTAAAGGAAGAGGTTTAGGTTATATCTTTTAAAGGAATATTCATTTCCTTTAAACCTGTTTCTGTACGTATCTCCTTCCTATGGAACACTTGTATTTCTGTCGATTCCTCCCCTTGTACCCTCGGTTCCTCTTTCCGGAGTCTTCTTTGATTGTGATGGTTGTGAAACTAGAGTCTAAAGTTCAGAGATCTTGCCACTCTTTTATTAAAGATAACAAATGTTGTGGGTCAAATACTTTGAAGAAATACCTTCGGAATCGTTTGATTATCTAATGGGATTCGTCTTCTACGGTAAACCTCTGTCTTTCCTGATCGTAACCTAATATTTAACTGACACCAATTTGGAGGATTTGACCTTGAGAATCTTTAGTCTTCTAATAGACAAAACAGTAGTTAAGTTTAGTGTTATCTCTAAAGTTAATTCCTTATAAACTATTTGTTTTGGTTTTTATGGGGATAAGAAAGATAATAGTAATCCGTGGAGTCTCGGATATGTAAGACGTCCCTTAAATGAAACAGATGTAACAAATTTCAGTTTCCATGTTTTATTCGTCGATGAATAACTTGAGACCTAGGAATTTTTGTTGTATAATTCGCTGAAAATTAGAGTACCGACGTCAGTGGTAGACGTCACTAAAACCTCGGGTTTTTCTATTTCAGACTGTGACAAAGGTGACAAAGGGGTAGATAAACGGTACTTCACTATCCTGGTCTATAGTACTGGAAGCAAAAAACTTACAACTCGAAATTCGGTTGAAAAAATGAGAGGTGCGAGTGAAAGTAGTTCTCCGAAAAATCAAGGAGAAGTGAAACACGGTATTCCCGACACAGAAGACGTATAGACTCCAATAACTATAAAGAAGGTCGTTAGAACTAAGGTCGAACACGAAGAAGGTCGGGTCGCAAAGAGTACTACATGAGACGGATATTAAATTTATTCGTCCCACTGTTATATGTCGGAACTGTAGGAGGAAAAGGATAAACCTTGGTCAGACCACCAAGGTACAGGTCAAGACAACGAAGAACTGGACGTATATCCAAAGAGTTCTCCGTCCAGTCCACCAGAAATAAACCCCCCCGAGGTTTTAGTGACGTTTACCACTGACCTCGGTACTTTAATTTTCTGTGAATGAGGAACCTTCTTTTCAATCCTGGTTGGATCTGTCGTATAAGTTTTCGTCTCTGTAATGAAACGGTTGTTTCCAGGTAGATCAGTTCCGATACGAAAAAGGTCACCAGTACATACCTACACTCTCAACCTGACACTTCTTTGACTCGTGTCTTCTTAACTACGAAAACTTGTCACCACGACCTCTTCTGAGAACTCTCAGGGAACCTGACGTTCCTCTAGGTTGGTCAGGTAAGACTTCCTCTGGTCGGGACCCTAAAGAAACCTCCCTACTACGATTTCGACTTTGAGGTCATGAAACCGGTGGAGTACACTTCTCAACTGAGTAACCTTTTCTGAGACTACGACCCTCCCTAACTCCCGTCCTCCTCTTCCCCTGCTGGTTCCTACTCTACCGACCTACCGTAGTGACTGAACTACCTACACTCAGACTCACTTGAGACCCTCAACCGCTACCTGTCCCGCCGGACCGCACGACACTAAGTACCCCAGTGTTTCTCAGCCTGTACTGACTCACTGACTTGACTTGACTTGACTTATGGATAAGTATTTGAATGAAAGGTATAATCGAATAATTTTCTGATGATCTTACCTAATTAAAACGATCAAACTAATCTTTCTATTTACGTAATTATTTAACCCTCCATAAAAAATGTCAATTTACAAAAACAAATACCCAACCTGATGTCTAGGTAATGACACAGTCAATACATAAACAGTTTGTATGTTCCGTTATACTTATTTTTAAACCTCAATGTTTCTTACCATCTAACTAAGGGTGAAGACAGTGATGTGGTTTGTACATCGAAATCCGTTAAATGATTTGGAGAGATTCGGAAAAGGAGGAACAGACATTTTACATTTATTACTTTAAATTAAGTATCCCAAGAACACTTAAACTTTAACTATCGTGACTCTTATATATCATTTACCAACTCTGTTTACTTTTAAGTCAAACTTTAGTCAACCCTGTTCTGTTATCTCTCGAAAACTACAGGCTTGATACCTTAAAACGTGAATTCATTCTTTCTTATGACTATATCTTCACGACACCGAGTCTCCCTTGGCACAAGATATAAAATAGTATTAATGTCAGACTCCTATTAACAAGTAACAATTAGAGAACTCAAACTTCAAATCACCCCGTTTCGTAGTCCTGTAAAAAGTAGAATCCTATTTTAAATCAGTGTAAAAGATGAAGAATAAAACCCTTTAAAAAGAGGATCAACGTTTATATATATTATAAAATCGATGGATCTAGAGGGAAACTTTTACTTCCTAAATACAGGGGTCGACACCCTCACGACTACCGTCTGTAAGTAGTTGACAAACGGTAAACCCCCTTAACGGAGACAATTCTTGATGAAGAGAGTTTAAATGTCCGGGTCTCCGTCGAATACAAATTACTGATTACTTCCCCAAGACAACACTCGTTGACTGTCTCCTTCGTCCTTCATTAGTACTTAGTACCTACCGAACTGAGTATATTCCTACGTTCGACCTTTACCGATCTCCAACGTGAATATTCTTCCATTGGAACTTTCTTCCACCAATCTCTTTTAGAAAGGATTTTCGTCTCGAGATCCGTCATGTCGACCAGTAAGTGTAACACATCTTTCTCTTGTCCGTAATTCTTTGTTTCAACGGTTTTGATGGGTGGTCACTGGGATAGATAGGGACCAGTAGTTGGTAGGACCACCAATTTTTTCTCCACGTATTGATCTTATTAGTATCTTCATCCCTACCCCCGATACTTTCTAGTTTGTCATGATCGTGGTTGAAAGAAGTCATCTAATTTGTGACGGTAAAGACTTACCAATTTTCGGTCACTATCTCTGGTTACTACTTAAAATTATACCGTGTCTGGAAGTTCCAGTAGTCAATCCGAGTACCATCGTTCGACTTGTGTAACTTGTAGAAAATACTATCTCCACCGTCGATGACATTTGAAAGAAGTAATACCTAAACATGAAGGACTGATGTTCCAGAGACAGTTGTTATGAAAGGGTCCTAAATTTCTGACAAATCAAATGGTCGTCACCCAAGGTGATGAAGTATCGTTTCCTTCACGACTACACTCGAACTGACACCCCAAGTGACTAATATAATGTTGATACGACGGGTCTTGGAAGACCGAATTTCTTTACCGTCTTTCTAAGAGGATTCTTCTGTATGTCTATCGATTGTTTGTGTACTTTTCTACAAGTTGTAGTGAGTAATAGTCTCTTTACGTTTAGTTTAGGTGTTACTCCATGGTAGAGTACGGTCAGCCTTACCGACGATAGGTTTTCAGATGTTCGTTATTTACGACCTCTCCTACGTCTCTTTTCCCTTGGGAGAATATAACAACTATCCTTCGTTTGATCATGTCGGTGATACCTCTTGTCACACCTCTAAGGAATTTTTTGACCTTTATCTTAACGGTATACTGGATCGTTAGGGTGACGACCCGTATGTGTGACTCCTTTGGTCTTGACTTTCTCTGTGCACATGGGATTACAAGTAACGTCGTAACAAACGTTATCGATCCTGTACCTTCGTTAGGTCTACAGGTAGCCGTCTTCTTACCTATTCTTTCGACACATGTATATGTGTTACCTT
This sequence comes from Capra ibex, assembly GCA_006410555.1. Classification (NCBI taxonomy): domain Eukaryota; kingdom Metazoa; phylum Chordata; class Mammalia; order Artiodactyla; family Bovidae; genus Capra; species Capra ibex. Next base: position 34,239,681 of record SJYO01018169.1, on the reverse strand, counting down.
ACAATGAGTCGGCAATTTTTCTTACGTAAACTTAGTCAAGACTACTCCACCTACTTTGACCTCAGATAATATGTGCCACTTCATTCAGGCTTTCTTTTTGTGGTCATGTCGTATAATTACGTATATATACCTTAAGTCGTTCTACCATTGCTACTGGGATATACACTCTGTCGTTTTCTCTGTGTCTACATTTCTTGTCTGAAAACCTGAAACACCCTCTTCCGCTCCCACCCTATTAAACTCTCTTATCGTAACTTTGTACAGATAATAGTATACACTTACTCTAGTAGTCAGGTCCAAGTTACGTACTCTGTCCCACGAGTCCCGACCACGCGACCCTACTGGACTTCCTACCCTACCCCTCCCTTCCCACACTCCCCAAGTCCTACCCCTTGTATCCATGTGAGTACCGACTAAGTACACTTATATAACGTTTTTGGTGGTGTTATAACATTTCATTAATCGGAGGTTAATTTTATTTATTTAAAAAATTTTTTTGTATTTTTTCTTTACCGTCTTTCTCTATCATTTTAGTGTTGGCTTCGTGGTCGAACCTCAGTCGAACTCGCCTAGACCATGGTAGAAGGTCCTACGTCACGTGTAAGACACAATCCCTGGAAATGTAACCCGACAGAGAAGTCACCCTCCTGATACACCTAGGTCTTAGACTCACCATTCTTCTCCTCGGGGAGACGATGATAGTGATGATCACCGTAATAACCTCTTATACACGAAACATAACGATATCGAAACTTGACACTCCCAAATCTTCAAGACCGAGGGTTTCCCCCTCTTTGTAACCTTACTCCCTTGTGTTTTGTCAAGGTAAATTGATATTTCTAGTCAACTTTGATAGTGAAACCCAAGGAAGACGACTCTCTGGTCCTTAGTTCTTCTCCTAAGTGGTACAATCTTTCCTATTAACTAAGATTAGTAGACCATCTCGACGATAATGTGTTACCTAGTCCCTCTTTATACAAAGTTGTTTCCTTTAGATGACCCCACGGAGAGACGTTAGACAGGTGTCGAAAATATCATTCCCTTCTTTACGTCGTCAGTACTAAGTCTTTTCCCGTAACATGTCCCGAGTCTAAAAAGTTACTACCCTCAGACCCAGTATAGTGGTCCATTCGTTGGTTGTCGTCATCTCTATGATCGAATTTCAGTTTCTTTAGACCTTTCCTATCATCTCGTACCTCTGTCATAGTCAACGTCGGTATCTAGTTTATAAAACCACTTTCGGTATTAAGGAGAGTGATTAAAATGTCCGAGTTCTCGGGGATCTTTAGACTTTCTCGACATGGGTTTAAATTCTACACTGAGACTCACCACGATCCCCATCTGAGAAAACGTGTGACACTGACAATGGATAGGGGGAAACCCTTACTTTCTGAATTAGAAGGTGGAAGACTCTCCCGAAGTACTTCTCTAGGAAGTTATCAGTCAAGATTTGACCTCAGGAAAACAATTTCTCTGGACGAAGTGGGTTCCGTTTAAGTGAAGAGTGGACCGAGTGTACGTTACTAATTAGTTGTACCCTCATATTTCGACTTAAGGAGTGGGGTTGAGTACTGTTGAGACTTCCTGGTAAGTTCTAAGTTCTGAGAGACACCCTAAGAGACTCCGGAAACAACTCTAGGATTACGTCAAGTGAAAGAGGAAACAGGTCATTAGGGTAAGAAAGGTAATTCACAACCAAGGTCCTCGTGGAAATTATATAGAGGACGTATTATTAGAGGTAGTGTCTTGGACGAGGACCTCTTAAGTAAAACACTGTCTGTGATTGGTACCCTATCTTTTTGGGTCGGTCAGATTCTCTTTGTCCTTTTTCCTCCCCCCTTTTTTTTACTCTGAATTTCAATTATTGGATGACCTTCTTCTTTAATGTCACTGGTCTCTTCAGTTCGACCCTTAACAAGGACATGTAATATTGTCAGGTTGTAAATATGGTTCCAAATCAAGTCAAGTCAGCGAGTCAACACAGGCTGAGAAACGCTGGGGTACTTAGCGTCGTGCGGTGCGGAGGGACAAGTAGTGGTTGAGGGTCTCAAGTGAGTCTGAGTGCAGGTAGCTCAGTCACTACGGTAGGTCGGTAGAGTAGGAGCCAGCAGGGGAAGAGGAGGACGGGGGTTAGGGAGGGTCGTAGTCTCAGAAAAGGGTATTCAGTTGAGAGACGTACTCCACCGGTTTCATGACCTCGAAGTCGAAATCGTAGTAAGGAAGGTTTCTTTAGGGTCCCACCATCTAAGGTAAATTTTAGATTCTCATTATTTTGTAAAAGGGTGTAACAGGAAAGAACAACGGGACTTATTCTCAAATAACCATCACAACCCCTTTATTACCTCAGAATAGATGTGGACTAACGAGCATATAAGTAGGCTCCACAGGAAAATGTTTTGTTTTGTTTTGTGGTTAAGACACAGTAGGGTTGTCCGTTTCCTTACATGTTAGGTTGTGACATGATAATTTTTTATTAATCTTTATCCAGATCAGTAAAAGGGATTCGTACACACACACTTTTTTTTTTTTTCTTCGATTTGATTTTGTCTGGTGTAGAACTCCGTGATACTTTACCCATTGTGTTATCTAAAAGGTTAAAGAGACGTTCACTTTTTAAGATTGATAGGATGTTTTTCGAGAGTAAACTACCTATAATTAAAGTTGATTCGTTATTACTATACTCGACATCCTTTGAGACCGGTAATATTTACACAAACGAGTAATTCAAAGGTACTTGTGAGATTTCAAATAAAATCTAACGTAAACCTAAGGTTGCTTTACTTAATATTGTATACTTATACCTTGTGACTCAAATAAAAAAAATCTTTTCAAATGAACAAACTATGTTTTCTTATAATATGTTAAATCGATTGTTTCAAAATAACATTTGACATCAGATTCTTAAAATTCCTCTCTAACAAAAAAGAATTATAAACGGTAAACCATAAGTTTTATTGAAACAGTTCTACATTATAAAGTAAAATAATTTTTCAATTGACTTATACTTTAAATATTTTATTAATTCTTAATTAATCGAAGGGTGTACTCTGAAACTCTTTTTATGGTACATTTTAAACTGAACGTAAAAGACACCGTACAATCTTCTACATTGTCTGTTTTATGTATTGTAAGAAATAAAACACCTTTAAACACAGTTACCTCAAATTCGGGTCCTCTGTATAAACATACGAGGAAGTATAAAGATCAGAACGATCTTCACTAAGAACCCGTTACTACCTCTATAACATTCCCACTATTTCTAACAAAATGTGATATTTGAACCCGATTCAACGAAGTTAACACAGGTCGAGAAACGCTGGGGTACCTGATATCGGGAGGTCCGAAGAGATAGGTACCCTCAGAGGTCCGTTCTTGCGACCTCACCCAACGGTACGGGAGGAGGTCCCCTAGAAGGACTGGGTCCCTAGCTGGGGTCCAAAGGGTGTAGAGTCCGTCTAAAAAATGGTCGGGGTATGTTCTTGTGTAATCTAAATTAAATTTTTTTATTGTTTTTGAATTCAAACCAAACCACAAACATTGATAAAAACATCCTATCAATCTTAAAAAGTGAATGTCTCTTTAACCTTTTAAATAATACAAATACTTTCTACCTTTTTCGTTTTAAGGGTGATAAAGTTGATTTTGTCATTTTATATTGAATTTTTAAGTGTTGAAAAGAATTTCTCAAATCCAGTTTTCAGTTGTTTCATTCGACTTTAGATTTTTTCTAGTCCACGGAGTTTCCTCGTTACTTTGCACTGGTGAACGAATGACCCCCAGTACGGTGACCTGTGGTTATACTTCGGAAATCGATTTTTCAAATTACTACCGTTTCACATACACTAAATCTCTTATAGGTTGAGGTCGTTTGAAGACTTTAGTCGTCTATTTTCTCCTTAAATATGGCAAAGTGTCCGTACCCAGAGTGACCTATGAGTGTTCTTGTCCAACCCGTCCCACTGATAATACTCTTACGTAGGGACACTACGTCTGAATCCCCTCTCCCCGTTTATCGGTACTTTCCGTTCCGTGACACGAGTAGACATGGGAACAGTCGGGGACGATATCTAGTTTCTGGAAGTCGGTGACCTATTTCCCCTTTATGTGACAGAAAAGTCGAAGACTACTTTTTGGTGACGTCTATCCGTTACGACGACGATTCGGCGAAGTCAGTACAGGCTGAGACACACTGGGGTGTCTACCGACGGGTGGTCCGAGGGGACAGGGATCCTAAGATGTCCATTCTTGTGACCTCACCCAACGGTAAAGGAAGAGGTCACGTACTTTCACTTTTCACTTTCACTTCAGCGAGTCAGCACAGGCTGAGGATCACTGGGGTACCTGACGTCGGATGGTCCGAGGAGGTAAGTACCCTAAAAGGTCCGTTCTCATGACCTCACCCCACGGTAACGGAAGAGGCTCTGTCCGTTACCGTTCTCATTCTATGATAGAAAAGGACCCCCTCTCTGTCTTTATGTACGATACGGTTCTGAACCTATATATTTTTCTTTCCCTCTTACAGCTGTACCTTATTTACTGTTACAATATTTTATGTAAAAAAAATTGAAAATTAACGAAATTCTCTTTTGACAGATTTCGATTTTATCGATTGATCTATAGGACTCAACTATCGTGTACACTTTGGTTTTATATAGTACTATTATCAAGTTTTTTACCCTCCCTCCTTACCCTACCTCCTTAACCCTCATATGACAACATTCTGAGAAGGTGTGTAGATATATTCTACCAAACTTACATACAAGATTAATGTCTATATATAATATTAGGACTCCCGTTAGTAATATTGAAAAATTCTATATTTATTATTAGATCAGTCAAGTCAAGACAGCGAGTCAGTACAGACGGAGAAACGCTGGGGTAACTGACGTCGTACGGTCCGGAGGGACAGGTAATGGTTGAGGGTCCCAAATGAGTCTGAGTACACGTAACTCAACCATTACGGTAAGTTGGCAGAGTAGAGAGTAGGTGAAGGAGGTAAAAGTCAGAAAGGGTCGTAGTCCCAGAAAAGGTTCCTCAGTCAAGGAACGTAACCACCGGTTTCATAACCTCAAAGTGGAAGTCGTAGTCAGGGAGGTTACTTATAAATCCTGACTAAAGGAAATCCTACCTGACCAACCTAGAGGAACGTCAGGTTCCCTGAGAGTTCTCGGAAGAGGTTGTGGTGTCAAGTTTTCGTAGTTAAGATACCGCGAGTCGAAAGAAATCTCAGGTTAAGAGTGTAGGTATGTACTGATGACCTTTTTCGTATCGGAACTGATCTACCTTGAAACAACCGTTTCATTACAGAGACGAAAAATTATTCAACAGATCCAACCAGTATTGAAAAGAAGGTTTCTTGTCCGTAGAAAATTAAAATACTGACGTCAGTGGTAGACGTCGTTAAAACCTCGGGGGGGGGGCGGGGGGCGAATTTTTTTTCTTTCAAACGGTGACAAAGGTGTAGATAAAAAAAATAAAATAATAAAATAAATAAATAAATAAATAATCAAAAAATAAAAAAATTAAAATTTTAGAAATTAAGAACTGGTCTACGGTACTAGAATCAAAAGACTTACAACTCAAAATTCGGTTGAAAAAGTGAGAGGAGAAAGTGAAGGTAGTTCTCCGAGAAATCAAGAAACGAAAGACGGTATTCCCACCACAGTAGACGTATAGACTCCAATAACTATAAAGAGGACCGTTAGAACTAAGGTCGAACACGAAGTAGGTTGGGACGTATAAAGTACTACATGAGACGTATATTCAATTTATTATTAATCTTCACTAATTTACCTTAGGACTCTTCATGTGAAAAATATTCGATTTTCTACCGTCTTTTATCTCTTTTATTTAATTTTTTACCTTGATTATCTTTTATCGTCATCCTATCATCCAAAATAAGGTTGGTAAAATTATTATTGTAATTAATATTCGTTGGATATGTGTAGTTAATTTTGTGTCTGTAGTTCAAACTACTTTTTAGTTTTAAGTTGATATGTACAGATGTTTTTGTGTGTGATTTATATTTCTTCTTCCAAGTTTCATTTTCCTTCTTTTGAAGTATGACACTTTTACAATTGGTTTTATTTCAACATTTTCGTTTCAATTATTAAAAATATATTTCCCTTCTTTGATATGTTTTCTCATTTTTGAATATGTTATTATGGAATTTCAAACCAGTTAATGTACACATCCATTAAGTACTTAATGGACTTTTTATTATTTCATCTTATGTCGTGTTTGTGTGTGTGTGTGTGTGTGTGTGTGTGTTTTGATGAACCCGTTGTTACTCCTTCCCGTATAAACTTTACGTCAGATTCTTAAGACTCATGGATTGAGACAAATGTTATACAAAACTTTCTGAGACCACCAAACCTCTTAAGTCCGTTACTTTGGTCCATTCAGTTAGACGGTTAACTATGGGAGAAGATTTATAAGGGACATTTAGAAAGAAGTTCTTTCTCTTACCTTTCTTTTTTTAATCTTCACTAATGAGACTCCTATCCTCGGAGGTCAACGTCCTTTCCTCGTAGGTTAATGATCTTTTTGTTCATTTACAACTATTTGAAATGAGAACCTTATCGATAAATTTATATTGTATGACCATGAAGTAACTGCCATGGTAAATATAAAGTGTTTAAGTCCACATCACACACAAACTTACCTCAACTATTTGGTTTTTTTACTTTACAATTGTAATAAATTTATGGACTTTTATTCCTTGTTTACCACTACGACTTCAATAAACGTAGGACTTTATATAGTTTATACAATTTATAAACTTTTATTATGTCATGTGATTATTTCCTCTAGTCAGGACCTACAAGGGACCTTCCTTACTACGACTTCGACTTTGAGGTCATGAAACCGGTGGAGTACTCTTCTCAACTGAGTAACCTTTTCTGAGACTACGACCCTCCCCAACCCCCGTCCTCCTCTTCCCCTGCTGTCTCCTACTCTACTGACGTACCGTAGTGACTGAACTATCTGCACTGACACTCACTTGAGGTCCTCAACCACTACCTGTCCCTCCGGACCACACGACGCTAAATACCCCAGCGTTTCTCAGCCTGTACTGACTCGTTGACTTGACTTGACTTATATTATAAACGATATGATTTCGAATCCTTTACTCACCTCTCTCCTCTTATAATATTTTATAGTAGTGTGTAATGGTAAAGACTGACAGTTTTGGTCAGTACCGTTTCTATTTTGAACAGAAGGTGCAGATATTTTGACCATAAGGTTCGCTTAAAGTGTCAAGTCAGTTTTTACATAATAAGGAGGAAGACCATAAATTCGCGCTTGTGTACAACCTTGTGTGTGTACTTGTATGCGTGTGATTAGTCTTACAAAACGGTAAATTTTAAAGTTTAACACTAAGTACCGTCGATTCACTAAAATAAGGACTCTCGTTAAGTTAAATATAAAGTAAACCTCCTTAAGTAAAACTTCACAACTTTATTTCGGTCAAAGTCAACCCTGAATAAGATTCGTTTCTCTCTTTTTTTAGTGTCGATGAGTATTTCGTATATTCTAACTCTTTGTTATTTGTGATAAAACGTTCAAATTCTCTTAGAAAACGTTTGTTAGACATTTTGACCGAGATAAACTTTATTGTGGGTATATGTCGTGTAAGTGTGATAAAATAAAAGAAAGTAAAGATTAGGACGGTTATTATTATTTTGTCTTTATGATATTAAATTACGAGATAACTTCACGATGACGACTACATGTGTTTGTCACCTTTTTAAGGTTTCCATGCACACTTAATTTCAGTATACAAAGGGTACTTTTTTGTCTTTATTCTGGAATTCTAAACGACAGAAAGCAACACGGAATCGTGTGCGAACTTCTGTATTGTATATTAACAAATACCCTTTGTCAACGAATAGTTATAGGTCTAAAGTCAAACCAAAATTTAGGTCATCTTTGTATTTCTTCCCTATGAGATAATTCTTAGATTTGACCTTTGTTAGATTATATATGTGAAAGTCCAAGTAAGTGGGTGTAAGTTATCTACTTATCTAGAAACAGAGATCACAATAACCAGAAGTTACCGTAGTTTGGGATAATAAGAATCCTCTTTATTTCGGGAGTTTCTATTACCTGTCGTATTTTAAACTAAAAGACCTCTCGTTACGGTAGTTTCGTAAAACAATCACAAATAAAGAAAAAATTCACATTCTGTTTGTACATTATAATTCTAACTTGGTATAACTAGACGTAACAAATCTCCATACTGTTACTTTTCCCAACAACAACAAAAAAAAAAAGAAGAGTACTGTATGACAACCTCTTCTACTGGAGACCCTTCAATATTCCGAATTTCAGTACTTAAAGTACAGGGGTTTAAGAGGGAAATTACAGTGGTCTAATCTCCGACGTCTGAACCCCTATAACGGGTAAAAATAGTTGTCTACCCCGAAAACTTCAAGTTTTCGAGTTATAATCCTTTCTAAGACCCGTAAAACTTAATCCGTCCGCTCTTAATGATAATTATTTATTTAGATTAAAGGTCCAAAACACAAAAATAAATATACAGTGAATTGACTTTGTGTACTTTAGTCCGATACAGTAATCACAACGGGTTTAATAACGATTTTTAGTTGACTGTCAAGATTCTGTCTAAAACAACAACAAGAAGTTCCAACAGGAAAAAGGATCTTAACAAACGACAACAAAATTCCATAAAAGTGACCGGAAGAGATATACTCCAGTAATAATTTTTGGTAAATTCGTACATTTCGAGAGTATACTATACGTCTTTTTAATACGAATTTATTAAGACAATTACGGAAGTATATTTTGTACATTGTATATATCTATTTTGTGGTGAATTAAAGGATATTTTAATACGACTTTATATAATGGTTTATGTAAAAATAAACCTAGATCCTAAAATGTCTCGAGTATTTATGTTGATACAGTATTTCTGTTTATTCCGTTTATGTTTATTTAATTTATCTTATAAAAGGTTGGTTTTTGAGATTTGTGTTTGTATATCGGGTTATTTTATTAATTAATAGAATTCAAGTCATATTCTTGTTATTTATTCTGACGAAGTACCTTAAAATAAGTTACTAAATAGTTTATTTTATTGAGTGTAACTTAGAGAATACGTTGTTGTAAATTCTTCGATCGTATATACGTTAGCATGTACTACGGAGTCACCTATTTCTTAAACGGACTTTTAAGTCCTCTGTATCCTCTGTACGCAAGCTAGGGACCCAGTCTTTCTAGGAGACCTCTTCCTTTATCGTTGGGTGAGGTCATAAGAACGGACTTTTTAAGGTACCTGTCTCCTCGGACCTTCCGATGTCAGGTATCTCAGAGTTTCTCAACTTACGGTGACTCACGAATTGTGAAAAAGAAAGTGATATTCTATCTTTTCTATGGTGTATAGTCACGTCCTTCCTGTATGACAAATCATCTCAAACCTCTCATCTTTCTGTCCTTCCTTTCCCGAGGGACATACCTCTTTTTCTTTTACTCTAAGGTTAGATTGTGATGTATATTCCTACATGAGATCCGTTTTCTTTATGACCCCACTCTTTCCACTTTATATCAATTTTCTACCTTTGTGTTTTCTAACTACAGACGTTTTTATGGTAAGTTTCAGTTACCATTAATCTTTGGATATGTAATTTTTTTTAGAGTAAAGTTTTATTATATGTCCTTTTTTACTCTTTCGACCTACTAAAGTTAATAACCTTTCTTCCACCACTATATTCTGAGGGTATGTAGCGATCACCTTCGTACTTGACCGTATCGGTATCCCCTCTCTTAGATAGTAATGACTCCGTTTATTTTACATCTGTGTCGAACGCTATCTCTGAAAGACAAATATTTGAGTTATTTAAGAGTGTGTTCATTCATTTCTCTCTAAGATCCTATAAATAGTGTTGTAATACACATCGTCGACGTTCGACCTCCGTTGGACTTACAGCCAGAGATCTTCTTTTCTTTCATTTATTTTACAGACCTACTTGTATATTTAAATGTCTCGTTTAATTTCATTGTTTATCTACAGATTCAAGGTTGTGTTTACTTATAGTTTTTACAACACGAATCACCTTTTCTTTTACTCTATATAAAATATTATTGTAAATCTTTTTACTTTATAGGTGGGTGTTCTATGTGTATAAAACATTCTTGTGTGTGTAACCCTCCTTTTTTCATACAATTTGTGTTATTATACCGACAACAAAGTCAACAGAAACAACTTATTGGTTGGTGAGATTTTGAATCGTCGATTTTTGTTACTAGAAGGTAAAGCGAGTGCACAGACACTCATTCCTAGAGTCCTCGTCGAACTCATCCGTTATGGACACGGACGAACCATCTGTGTCTCCCGTAATCTTCAGACTATAGTCATCAGCTCAACTAGAGATCCTAGTTCTGGATAGGAAAGTGTAAAGACTGTGGAACCGTCTCTGCGATCTTCGGAACTGAACGGACCCTTCTAAAGGACGAGTTGACATATGAGTCCCGGACAGGTGTTCTAAAGAGGTCGTTCCTTCAGTCTAGTACTCTCGTCATGAAAATTTCCAATCAGGTCCTTAAACGAACCGTAGTGAAAGTAGTATCAACGACTAATTGGTGTATCAACTCTAGTGTAACAGAGGACTTCTGGTAGTGAAGAGTCGGAAAACCGAAATATTGGTTAGACTAGTGTTCCTGGTGTCGGAAAAGACTGACTTTCTTTGATACTCGGTACAACACATCCCGGTGGGTTCTACCTTCCCAGTACCACCTCTCAAGACTGTTTTGTACCAAATGTCCTCTTCCCTTACCGTTTGGTGAAGTCATAAGAACGGAACTCTTGGGGTACCTGTCATACTTTTCCGTTTTTCTATCCTGTGACTTTCTACTCGAAGGGTCCAACCATCCACGGGTTGTACGATGACCTTTAGTCACCTCTTTATTGAGGTCTTTCTTACTTCTCTACCCTGTTTTCGTTTTTGTTGTGGGTCAACACCTACACTGACCACTACCTTCGTTTCAAACTACGAAATATCTTGTTATAACGTATCCTTGGTCCTTACAATCCATGTACTTAGTTCCGTTTAAATTTCACCGGTTTGTCCTCTACCGTTCTCACTTCTAACTGCAAAATCCTTAGTCACTTGATTTTACCTGACCATACCCACTTAAATTGAGTCTACTGGTAATATAGATGGTGACACCCGTTCTTAGAGATTCTTCTTTACCTCATCGGTAGTACCAGTTGTTTTGTCAGGTTTTACGTCATGAACCTACGTTAGAGTCTTTGCTGTCTTACTAGAGACAAGCAAAGGTTCCGTTGGGTAAGTCATAGTGTCTTTAGGTTCAGATACGGGGTTGTTCATTACGATTTCTTCGACTTCTACTTGCCAAGATACTTCTGGATGTTCCAGAAGCTCTTGATTGTGGTTTTTCTCTACAGGAAAAGTAATTCCCCTGACCTTTCGTTTTCATCCTTCAGTTCTCTATAGACCTTATTATCCGTTTAAACCGGAACTTCATTTGTTGTTTCGTCTAGTTTCCGATTGTCTTAAAACGGTTTTCTTGTGTGACCAGTATCGTTTGTGGGAAAAGATTGTTGTGTTCTCTCCTGAGGTGTGTACCTGTAGTGGTCTACTAGTTATGACTTTAGTCTAATTAATATAAAGACGTCGATTTTGCCTCTTCGAAATTTGTCAGTCGTTTTTGTTCTGGTCTCCAACTGATACCGAGTCTAGTACTTGAGGAAGTTAAATTCAGGATTAAGTCTGGATTTAACTTCTTTCATCTCTTTTGGTGATTTGTTAAGTCCCTACTGGATCTAGTTTAGGGAATACTAATATCCCACCTTCACTCTTTATCTAAGTCACAGACTTCTTGACTCCTACCTCCAAACACTGTAAGATGTTCTCCGTCACTATTTCTGGTAGGGGTTCTTTTTATTTACGTTTTTCCGTTTTACCAACAGACCCTTCCGGAATGTCTCTCGACTCTTTTCTTTTCTGTGCTTTTCCTTTCTATATGGGTAAACTTACGTCTCAAGGTTTCTTTTCGTTCCTCTCTAATCTTTCAGAAGGAAACACTAGTTACGTTTCTTTATCTCTTTTTGTTGTCTTACCCTTTCTGATCTCTAGAGAATTTCTTTTAATCTCTATGATTCCCTTGTAAAGTACGTTTCTACCCGTGTTATTTCCTGTCTTTAACATACCTGGATTGTATTCGGCCTCTATAATTCTTCACCACCGTTCTTATGTGTCTCTTGAGATGTTTTTTCTAAAAGTCCTGGGTTTATTGGTGCTACCACACTAGTGAGTGGATATTCGGTCTGTAGGACCTTACGTTTCAGTTCACCCAGAATCCTTCGTAGTGATACTTGTTTCGATCACCTCCACTACCTTAAGGTCGACTCGATAAAGTTTAGGATTTTCTACTACAACACTTTCACGGTGTAAGTAATACGGTCGTTTAAACCTTTTGAGCCGTCACCGGTGTCCTGACCTTTTCCAGTCAAAAGTAAGGTTAGGGTTTCTTTCCGTAAGGGTTTCTTACAAGTTTGATAATGTATTAACGTGAGTAGAGTGTGCGGTAGTTTCATTACGAGTTTTAAGAGGTTCGGTCCGAAGTCGTCCTGTACTTGATACTTGAAGGTCTACAAGGTCGACCTAAATCTTTTCCGTCCCCTTGGTCTCTAGTTTAACGGTTGTAGACGACCTAGTAACTTTTTCGCTCTCTCAAGGTCTTTTTGTAGATAAAGACGAAATAACTGATCCGGTTTCGGAAACTGACACACTTAGTGTTGTTTGACATCTTTTAGAATTACTCTACCCTTATGGTCTGGTGGACTGGAAGGAAGACTCTTTAGACATACGTTCAGTTCTTCGTTGTCAATCTTGACCTGTACCTTGTTGTCTGAACAAGGTTTAGTCCTTTCCTCGTGGAGTACCGATATATAACAGTGGGACGAATAAAGAATTGAATATACGACTCATATAGTACTTTTTACGACCCGACCTACTTTGTGTTCGATCTTAGTTCTAACGACCCTCTTTATAGTTATTTGAGTCTATAAGTCTACTTGTGGTGGGAATACTGTCTTTCACTTCTTCTTGATTTCTCGGAGAACTACTTACACTTTCTCCTCTCACTTTTTCAACCGAATTTTGAGTCGTAAGTCTTTTGATTCTAGTACTGTAAACCAGGATAGTGAAGTACCGTTTATCTACCCCTTTGTTATCTTTCTCACTCTCTTAAAGAAAAAATCCGAGGTTTTAGTGACGTCTACCACTAACGTCGGTACTTTAATTTTCTACGAACGAGGAACCTCTTTTCAATACTGGTTTGATCTGTCGTATAATTTTTCGTCTCTGTAATGAAACGGTTGTTTCCAGGTAGATCAGTTTCGACTAAAAAGTTCATCAGTATATACCTATACTCTAAACCTGACACTTCTTTCGACTCACGACTTCTTAACTACGAAAACTTGACACTACGTCTTCTTCTGAGAACTCTCAGGGAACCTGACGTTCCTCTAGGTTGGTCAGGTAGGATTTCCTCTAGTCAGGACTCACAAGTAACCTTTCTGACTACAATTTCGACTTTGAGGTTATCAAACCGGTGGACTACTCTACTTAACTGAGTGAAGTTTTCTGGAACTAAGACCCTTTCTGACTTCCGTCCTCCTCTTCCCCTTCTTTCTTCCACTCTACCAACCTAAGATAGTGGTTGAGGTACCGTACTCAAACTCATTCGAGGTCCTCAACCACTACCTGTCCCTTCCGACCACACGACGTCAGGTACCCCAGTGTTTCTCGACCTGTGGTGACTCACTGACTTGACTGAGTGACTGACTTCACATCGAGCAGTATCTAGTCCATTCCTTTTCCTCTGGGACAGAAAGCTACCTTCTGTATATCATAAATAGTAGTAGAAATAAGACAGTGACGACGGATACCACTTCTCTTCAACCTCATGTCGTATCTCTGTTTCCCTTATACTTATAATTTATTTTCTCCCAGATCCTTTCTCTTTTTTAGTACACGGTACTCGATTCCGAATACACGCACACACGAGTGAGTCAGTACGGGTTGAGAAACGTCAGGGTTCCTGAAGTCGAGCGGTCCGAGGAGACAGGCACCTTAAAAGGTCCGTTCTGATGACCTCACAAAACAGTAAGGGAAGAGGTCCTCTAGAAGAGTTGGGTCCCTAGCTTGGTTCAGAGAACACAGGGGGCGTAACCGTCTGTCTAAGAAATGGTACTCGTGGTGGACCGTTCGACGGGTCCCCAGACATAGACTATAAATTTTTTAATCTAAGTACAAAGTTTGTTACCTCTTAGGATGTTACAACATGAACCTAAATCAGATTAGTAAAGACATTCAAGACGGATTTATGATACTGGTTATAAAGGAACCACTAACATGATATATAAAATTATTCTATCGTAATCCTACTGTTAGGGAGAAATTTAAAAGGTCTACCCTCATGTTTTTAGCATTAAATACAATCTAGACTCACTACAAGTATACACAGATACACTATACTAAAATTACCAAAGGACACTTAATCTTTATAAAGTATTAAATTTTTTTATTGTAGATGCTAATGGTCCGTGGACACATTTTTAATATATGATTGTAAAACTTACTGTAAAATTTAATTTTAACAATAAATTTTTACTATGAATTTTAAGACTTCCTTTTTTACTAATTAGGTCATTTTTGACAGATTTAGATTTGTCTCCATGTCGAGGTAAAATTTTTGTTTTCGTTAAACGTCTGAGTAAAAAGAACCGAATTATCCCTTACGTTTACGTATGATAACAAAACCTAAAAATAAAAAAACTCTTTATTATTGTATTGACAAAATCTCCGTCTAATATCATTTCTCCTCTCACTTTTTCAACCGAATTTCGAGTTGTAAGTCTTTTGATTCTAGTACCGTAGGCCAGGGGAGTGAAGTACCGTTTATCTACCCCTTTGTTACCTTTGTCACCGACTGAAATAAAACTCCCCGAGGTTTTAGTGACGTCTACCACTGATGTCGGTAATTGATTTTCTGTGAATGAGGGACCTTCCTTTCAATACTGGTTGGATCTGTTGAATAATTTTTCGTCTCTGTAATGAAACAGTTGTTTCTAGACAGATCAGTTCCGATACCAAAAAGGTCACCAGTATATACCTACACTCTCAACCTGATATTTCTTTCGACTTGTGACTTCTTAACTACGAAAACTTGACACCACAACCTCTTGTGAGAACCTGACGTTCCTCTAGGTTGGTCAGGTAAGATTTCCTCTAGTCAGGACCCACAAGTAACCTTCCTGACTAAAACTTCGACTTTGAGGTTATGAAACCGGTGGTCTACACTTCTCGACTGAGTAAACTTTTCTGGAACTACGACCCTTTCTAACTCCCGTCCTCCTCTTCCCCTGCTGTCTCCTACTCTACCAACCTACCGTAGTGACTGAGTTACCTGTACCCAACCCACCTGAGGTCGTCAACCACTACCTGTCCCTCCGGACCGTACGACGCCAAGTACCCTAGTGTTTCTCAGTCTGCGCTGACTCGTTGACTTGACTTGACTTGATATCAAATATCTATTGTAACGTTTGATACCAAAAAAAATAACGACTATGATCTTAAAATACAAATTTATAATTCTTTAACTTTGTTTTAAGATTTCTTCCATAAATAATGCTATCATCCGAAAAAATTTTTTTTAGTCGTATATACATAGGTTGTGAATTGATATACGTTCCGTTAAATTTTTCGGAGACCTTAGACATTGATGGAATGTTATACTACAACCCTTTAAATGAATAGGAGAAGAGAGATGTATTATCATCAACCTGATGTTTAGAAAATTCCCACAAAGATGTTTTTTCAAAGAAATTAAATTTTTATCACCGACTTGATTCTCATTTTAATTTCTATCAAATATTATTTCAGTGTTTTCCTTAGTAGTCTAATATTTGTATATGATAGACTCACCTCCCACTATGACATCGTCTTACTCATTCTTTCTCCTCCACTTTTGACTGGATCTTTGACCTTTCGCCATATCAACTTATCTATATCTCCTTTTTCATGAATTTCACTTTACGTGTTGAACTCTTTCCGATTCTTTTATTACTCAACGACGGACCCCGTCTCAGTTATTTGAATGAAACTCGTCCGTCTCCAACGTTGACCATCGACTTAGGATGGAAACCAAAACAAACCGTTCGTCTCCCCAAGAGTCTATAAACGATTAATGGGCGTAGAAATATCTCTCTCTGAAATGTATCCAGATTTTCATAGATTGTTTAACCGGGATTAAAGGTATACTGTTTTTAGACGACCTTGATTCGTCTCCCACAAGTGAAAATCTACCTGACAAGTGAGACGTCAACAGGTGTTAACGGTGGTTAAATATAGTGTGAGTCCAAAACCTATGAACGTGAGCGAGTTAGTACAGACTGAGAAACGTCTGGGTACCTGACATCGGGCGGTCCCAGGAGACTGACACCTTGAAAGGTCCGTTCGTATGACAACATACCCAACGATAAAGGAGGAAGTCCCTAGAAGGGTTCGGTCCCTAACTTGGGGGTAGAGAACGTGGATGACGTAACGGTTTCCTAGGAAATGGTGATATGGTGGACCCTTCGGGAGTCGTCCAAAATAAATAGATATTTGGGACCCCATCGGGATATCTTTAAAGTTATACAGATTCGGTGTCCATCCATGTAAAAATTCTCCAATATCTATTATATTAACGGTCCGATATTTTAAACTTAAGGTAAAATACTCTAAAATGATATATGTCAGAAATTATTTTTCAAATATAAAAACTTTACGTAAAGAACCTGTAACTTATTTCAAGGTCAATACACGGACTCCTACGATATTAGTTTTTCTTCAGATGAGTCCTTTGTCCTTTTCTGTCTTAGTACTCGGTTCTTCCTTCAACTAAAATCTCCTAAGTGGTAGTTGGTCAGTCTTCTTTCAGTGTGTGGGACGTCGGGAGTGGGGTGTAAAACGGAGATTTTTGTGGAGAGGGGTTTTGATAGGTTCTTAACCCCCAAAGACTCGTACTTGGTGAGAAGAACGAACCAGGACGTCATTTTGAAAGAGACGAGGTTGTGAGGTTGTAAATCCAAACGAGCCGGAGTAACACGTAGTGCGTGTACTTAAACATGAACCACTGTAACCATCCTCCCAATAAATCTTCCTAATAATCACGGGTATTTCTTCTTCAGACTCTTTCGGCGGAACGGGGAAAACGTTACATTCTGCTGTTGTCCTTTAGACCCTGGGGTTTCTCTGGGAGTGACCTGGTACGACTGTGAGATTAGAAGACTAAAATATTGAAGGTCTTGACACACTTTGTTTACAAATAACAAATACTCGGTGGGTCAGACACTACAAAACAATGTCGGCTGACTTGCTTAATTCAGTTGGATAATTTAAGAGTAAAAGGATATCGTTTGTAGTTTTTTATATCTTTTGATTAAGATTTTTAATTGTGTTCGTACAATGAATCCATAAATCTCGTTTGTTTCCTCCTTTGTTAATTCTCGACTTCTACCAGTGGAGGTCCCAATGAAGGTCCCTTATCATCTCTTCCCTCCCCTCGTCTCATTACCTCTTGTTACCTTTTTTTATTATTGAACAAATAATGGTTTTCGAAACATCTTTATCACAGTAAATTTTCGTAAATACATATATTGAAATTATTTTAATTTTTCGGTGTTTTGTTTTAAATTTTGTGAATAGTATATTGGTGAAGGTGTGTATCAAATCAATTTTTTGGAATAATAGAAGAACTACGGTATGCTCGTTCACATTCGAATTTTTCGGTCATACGGAAAAGGTTGTGGGGTCCCTAGGAGTTGATGTCGGTTGAAAGAAAACAATTCTTTGTTTTAAGTCGTCTCATTTGTACTTCAAGATTAACCAAAATAAGTTGTTAAATACTCAGTCCGTCGTAGAGTAGATTAACGATCTACTCTACTTTTTCTTTTCCTACCGAAAAATCCGGTCCTGTAGAATGACCCCCTTTCCTGGTCGTGTCCGAATATAGTACGTCCAACGGAGAAAAAGGAGTCCCTACTTCTCCCGGGTATACTCTTCAGTGGTGTAAGTCAAGTCAAGTCAAGTCAGCGAGTCAGCACAGGATGAGAAACGCTAGGATACTTAGCGTCGTGCGGTCCGG
This sequence comes from Capra ibex, assembly GCA_006410555.1. Lineage (NCBI taxonomy): Eukaryota > Metazoa > Chordata > Mammalia > Artiodactyla > Bovidae > Capra > Capra ibex. The sequence goes on along the minus strand of SJYO01018169.1, from coordinate 34,221,504 downwards.
AGGGATAGGTAGTGGTTGAGGGTCTCAAGTGTATTTGAGTGCAGGTAGCTCAGTCACTACGGTAGGTCGGTAGAGTAGGAGCCAGCAGGGGAAGAGGAGGACGGGGGTTAGGGAGGGTCGTAGTCTCAGAAAAGGTTACTCAGTCGAGAAGCGTACTCCATCGGTTTCATGACCTCAAAGTCGAAATCGTAGTAAGGAAGGTTTCTTAAGGGTCCCGACCAGAGGAAGTCTTACCTGACCAACCTAGAGGAACATCAGGTTCCCTGAGAGTTCTCAGAAGAGGTTGTGGTGTCGAGTTTTCGTAGTTAAGAAGCCACGAGTCGGAAGAAGTGTCAGGTTGAGAGTGTAGGTGTGTACTGATGACCTTTTTGGTATCGGAACTGATCTGCCTGGAAACAACCGTTTCATTACAGAGACGAAAACTTATACGATAGATCCAACTAGTGTTGAAAAGAAGGTTCCTCATTCACAGAAACTTAAAGTACCGACGTCAGTGGTAGACGTCACTATCACCACTGGTTTTTTAAGGTTTGACCAACTAATTCTAACTCCTCCCTCTGTCTACCCCGGGGTCCGATTCGTCGACCTCAAGTCTATGAGGTTTTATCGTCCTCCCTCCTCTTCGATTCGGGACGGGTCTATTCTCTATTTTCTGGTGTCTAAGGAGTAAGAGTTCAGTTTCTTTGGAAGGGTTGATGTGTACACGTCTTTCCAGGGAACTTCCAGTTTGTCCCTCCTACCATAGTTGATGGATATCCGGAGAAGTGACCTTAGGTAGAACCGATTCTCTACGCCCCCTGGGACTCTATATGGTTTATGTTTAAGTCTTGGTCTGTTTCGTTCCACTAAGTGGTTTCCTTTGGGACTTCTTTACGGGGTAATTCCACTAAGTTTGATGGTACGTCCGTACTTGGAAAGAGAGCGAGAGTCGGACGGGCACACAGATAGGTGTACATAGCAAAAAGAAGCATTATCTGTACTATGAACAAAGTGACGAAAGACCGAGAGACACCTTTAAGTGAAGATCCGTCGACTACCCAGGGACCGGTGACCAGATCACCAATCCTAAGTCGTGGGAGTGAGGACTCCGGAGTGATATCAGAGACCGGCCCTTGGTTTTAGAACGAAGTTTCGGTGACGTCCGTCTCCGGTGGTCTCTAGTTCTAATGTAAAGACCCCTTCTAGTTTTGGTATTAATCCAGTTCATAATTTAGATCTAAACCATAGTACCCGAAAATCGTGTTCACTACGGTAAACTCCGGACACCAAAAAGAGAGATTGTCCAACTTGTGTGGTACGGGCTGAACCGAAGTACGGTGATGTTGTACAAAAAGGAGAGTACAGGAGAATAAGGGGTTATATAGGATGGGATCTTGTGATCAGTCAGAACTTCTGAGTCGAATCTCCCAAAGAAGAAATCCTTAAGGAAAAGAGGAAGGACTGTTGGAGTCCTCGTAGAAAGAAATGAATGGTGCACACGAAACTTGAACATCCTCTCCAATTTAAAGAAGAGAGGTGGGAGGATCTAAGTTGTCGACCCTGTACCCTTGGTTTGAGTATTCTGTCTAATTGTTCTCCTTTTTGTACAAATTAACACACATACGTGTCCCCAAGGAAAAAAAAAAGAACCACGTTAAGTTGACGGAAATGACTTAAAGAAGAAAAAAAAAATTAATTAAAAATAACCACATATCAACGAAATGTTTCAACAAAGATGGCATGTCGTTTCACTTAGTCGACATACATATGTATATAATAAAGGACAAAACAAAAACAAACAAACAAACAAAAAACCAAAGGATACGTACCATCAAAGTTTTTCTTTACTCTAAGCAGTCTACTAACTCTGGACATATGGTAAAATCCCGAAGGAGTTATCGAGTCACTCATTTCTTAGGTGGACGTTGTGTCTTCTGGGTCTCTATGTCCTCTAAACCCAAGTTAGGGATCAGTCCTTCTAGACGACGTCTTCCTTTATCGTTGGGTTAGGTCATAAAAACGGACCTTTTAAGGTTCCTGTCTCCTCGGACCACTCGATGTCAGGTTTCCCAACGTTTCTCAACCTGTGCTGAATTGTCGAATCGTGTGTGTCGATATGGAAAAAGCCAGTGTTTATCCTTTACCCCATATCCCGAAGGTCCAGCCCCTCCGTTCAACACCCTTCCATTCCCCTTTTTGACACACCATTCATTCCCAACAGAACAATATATCCCCTCTAAGAGAGTCCATTATTCACAACAGAGGTCCTTATCGTGAGAAGGACCATATCTCTGTCTAAATGTTTACCTTTAAATAAAATGATTACATTTAAAAGATATGTTATCTCCCTTAAATACGAAATAAAAAATCCGTCAATCACTCTCCATTTCTCGAGAAGAATTTAGATGTCAAAAATTACTGGAAATCGAATTGTATTAGGAATAAAGTTTCGTCGTATAAAACCCCACTAGATAAGACCGGAAGAAACTTGAGAACTATGAAAGGGAATAAGTAATTGGTTCATAGGTATCGGTCGCAAGAAATTTTACTTCCTTTACTCTGACCCCTACGAATTACGTTTAAGTAGTGGGGTTGACGTGTTTGTTACGAATTTCGTAAAGATAACTCTCTAAGTTTCGTAGGAAAAACGACAATTCTCGTCACAAAAAAAGAAAATTATGTCTTTGACTCGAAACAGGTGACTTTGAATCCTTTTACTAATAGTAAGGAACTTACTATAAATTTAAAGAATAAAGAGATGGACTTAAATAAAGTACGATACCTATTGAAAAAGACTAATTAGTTTTGGGTTAATAGATCCTTAAGGGTAAGTCAGGTCACCAATCCTACGGTTCGAAGGTGACGTCCCCTGTACCCAAGTTAAGGACTAATCTATTGGATTTAGGGTGTTCGGTCCGTCGTACCGGATTTATTTATTAAATTTTTTTATTATTAGAATGAATCTTTATGTAAATGGTTCTAATGATTTTTCTTTTTTTACATATAATAAAATTTATAAATTTTTAGTCAATAAAAGTGAGAATCGGACGAGTCAGATTTACTGAAACAAAGTCGTTATACAACTACTATTGATAACCGACCAAGTTTAAATTTAAAAGGAACGGACCCGATAAATTTAATATTAACAGTGACTGTCGGTCACCAGTGTTTCTCTGGTATCAATGTGTTACACATAAGAATCGTTGTCTTTTTATTAGCCTTTTTTAGTGATTGCGTCTTTATGGTCCCTTGTCTGAATTAAGCCAGACTACTTGCAAATCTTATACGTAAATTATTCTGTTTTTAATATGGAACAGAGTTATCGTTATTGGTAGTTAGAGTAATGAGGATAGCCATTCTACTGTCAAATTTTTGACGTTATTATTATTGGTGGAGTCAATAATAAACTCACAGTAAGAAGAAACACTACTAGATATATATCAAGGAACTAAAACAAAGACGAATATACCAAAAACGGTCATGAGTGATTCGTGGACCCGAAGGGTCCACCGTGATCACCATTTCTTGAACGGACGGTTACGTCCTCTGTGTGTTCTCTGTGTCCAAGTTCGGGACCCAACCCTTCTAGGGGGACCTCCTCCTTTACTGTTGGGTGAGGTCATAAGAACGGACCTCTTAGGGTACCTGTCCCTCGGACCTCCTCATGTCAGGTCTCCCAGTGTTTCTCAAGTTGTACTGACTGTACTGAATCGTGTGTGCATGATTCGTGCATCTGGTTAGATTTATAAAATGTATTCGATTTGAGAGTTATAACGTTATCTTTGAGTCAAGATACAGAAAGGAGAAACGGTACATGTAAATATAATATGATAATCAGTAAGATCCATTTATAAGTCAACGTCAAACTATATACGTTAGTTGATACATAAGTTAGTTTTAATGGGATAATTGAAAGTTCACTAAGTCTCTTTAAATTTCCCGTGGTGTGTATACATTTTATTGACTCTAATTTTTGAGGAAATGGAAAACACTTTTATTTTCACTTTTTTTTTTTCTATTTAATTTGAGATTACCCACTTGACACAGACCTGGTTTCAATAAGGGGAAGTAATGTTTAATCGTTCGTTGTCATCGTCAAGAGACACTTCTCATGTCTTATTCGATAGGGTTTTGTACGGAGAAATCGTATACCGAAAAAACTCGATTTCCGGTAATACTTGTTCACTTACGTATTTTTCGAGATTTTTGTCACGGATGTAAAAGGAAATCATCTCTTTTAAATGTAAACATTTCTACAGAGAGTGGGAGAGGACTCGATTCTCCTTCGCTTGAGGTTCATTGAGAATAATTGCCTCTTCCGTGGTTGAATTTAGACGTTTTGTTTGGAATAATCTTGTTTGGAGGAACTGGTATGGTAAGGCTTAGTACTACAGTTTAGGTTAGATCCTCTGTCTCAAAACCCACTTCATCTTTTCTTATTGAAATAACGAAACGGTCTGTTTTCCCACACACACACACATACACGCGAGTCATCGAAGTCAACACAGACTGAGAAACGTTGGGATCGGACGGTTCCTAAGAGGTCCTTCCTTATGACCTCACCCAACGGTACGGGAGGAGGTCACCTAAAAGGGGTGGGTCCCCAACTTGGACGCAGAGGATGGAGAGGACGTAAAGTCAGTCTAAGACTCGGGTGGTCCGAGGAGACAGGTATACCCTAAGAGGTCCGTTCTTATGACCTCATCCAACGGTAAAGGAAGAGGTTCCCTAGGAGGGTTGGGTCCTTAACTTGAGGCCAGAGGACGTAACGTACATCGATGTTCCTTTCGACTCGATGTCGCTTTAGACTCAATGTTCCCTTCGGACGATCAAAAAGAATAATTAGACAGAAAGTCATCAGATTAAATATTCTAGGGTCGGTGTCTTGGGTTTAACGTATCTCCTTTTTCCATTAAAAGGGGAGGAGATATATATAATGATCGACGACTTTGTACGGAGGTAGGTTACAAACAGGTACGTAATGTATGGGGTCTACGGTTTAGTGTGTAGTAAGGGTCACTCTTAAATGGAAAAACATAAACCTAAGTCTGATTTCTGTATATATGAAATCGCTTTATTTGGAACGTTCGAGGAAAATCACTCCCTTGTTCAGAAATAAACATAAGATTTTGCGGATTTTGTTAGGTTATTTATGGACAATTCCTGACACCCTCGTTAATAGACTTTATAATAACGTTCTACGTAGTCAATTACTCTTAAAAAAATAACCAACAATAAATCAGCGATTTACCACAGGTTGATAAAGTCCTGGAGTACCTGACTTCGGGAGGTCCGAGGAGACAGGTACCTCAAAGGGTCCGTTCTTTTGACCCTCACCCAACGGTGAAGGAAGAGGTCCCCTAGAAGGACGGGGTCCCTAGCTTGGGTCCAGAGGACATACCGTCCACCTAAGAAGTGGTGACTCGGTGGTCCCTTCGGGTTTACTCTTAAACTCCCTAACAATTTTATTATATAAAAAAATTATTAATAAAAAAAGAATCCTATCATCAGGAGAAAATAGACACCAAAACGAAAACTTCCAAAGTAAATGTGAACCAGTCACCGTTAGGTTTTTATAATACTCCTTTCAGGGTCTTTATTTGTAAAGTGCAAAATTTATCACACAGAAGGATTCACCACCTCTTTCTTTACCGTTGGGTGAGGTCACAAGAACGGACCTCTTAGGGTACCTGTCCTCGGACTGTCCGATGTCAGGTACGCCAGCGTCCTTAGTCTGTGTTGAATCGTTGATTTGGTGGTGGTGGTGGACGGATCCACCACACTACTTTAGCATGCGGTAGGGTAAAGTAGGGAGGACTCTACACTTAGTAGCGCAAACAGGATTCTAGGGTGGGTAAAAAGTGAATCAGTGATAGAGTCGATAGTCTAGTTTACAGGTCCATATTGTCACGAACCCTGGGAATAAAATGAATTATCGTTGGTGTTTCACGTTCTACTCACTGTGACTGTTAAGTGTATACGGTTTCTCTTAGGTACTTCACACGGGAAATTCACTTTTCCAGTTGCAAGAGATAGATTATGCCTTTCCTTTTTTTTAACGAACAACTCCAACGATTCAAGACGTCATTGTTGTTTAAAGACGGACACTTTAACACCTCTCCCTCTCTCTTTGCCCACGACCAAAACAACAACGTGGCTGTCACGTCTCTTCACGAATCAATTCTACGCTTTCACTTTCAACGAGTCAACTCAGACTGAGAAACGTTGGGGTCCCTGACATGTCAGGTACCTTAAGGGATCGCCCATCGGAAAGGGAAGAGGTCCCCTAGAAGGGTTGGGTCCCTAGTTTGGGTCCCCCTAAGAATTGGTCGACTCGGTGTTCCCTTCGGGGTTTTATGACCCCACTCATCAGATAGGGAAGAGGTCGTCTAAAAGGACTGGGTCCTTAGTTTGGACTCCAGAGGACGTAACGTCCGTCTAAGAAATGGTTGACTCGAGAGTCCCTTCGGGATCAATTCTACATTTCCCACAGTTTAAACACAATTGTGTTATTCTATATAACTCTTTCTCTCTCTCTCATATAAGTGTCTTTAAAATAATGTCATATAATGATATTAACAACTTAAAACAATAACAAATGACAATTAGAGAACGATAGGGAGTAAATATTTAATTTGAAATAACATCCACTCATACATATCCTTTTGTGTATGTGTATAACAGTAACAACAACACATTAGGGATTCAGTTCAGGGTGAGAAACGTTGGGGTACCTGATATCGGGAGGTCCGAGGAGGCAGGTAACCTAAAGAGTCCGCTCTTCTGACCTCATCCAACGGTAAAGGAAGAGTTCCCCTAGAAGGGTAGAGTCCCTAACTCGGGTAAGTAACCATCGTCCTAAGAAAGAGTGACTCGGTGGACCCTTCTGTATATACATACACGACACGACACGAATCAGTGAGTTAGGACAGACTGAGACGTTGGGGTACCTGACATCGGACGGTCCTAGGAGACGGGTACCCTTAAGAGGTCCGTTCTTATGACCTCACCCAACGGTATAGGAGGAGGTCCCCTGGAAGAGTTGAGTCACTAACTTGGGTCCGGAGAACGTAACGTCCGCCTAAAAAATGATAGACACGGTGGACCCTTCTACCTCTTATGACTTTACCCATCTGATAGAAGAGGTCACCTAGAAGGGGTGGGTCCTTAGCTTGGTTCCAGAGGACGTAACGTTCACCTAAGAAATGGTCGACTCGATGGTCCCTTCGGTACATATATATATAAATATACAACCAAGTCAGGACAGACGTCAAAGTCCGTAGGTGACCACCAAAACCTTACATACGAGAAACTTATTTCCCCTGACAACATAAGTAATTTATTTAAGATATAACTCTCTACACCTACAAAGATTCTAGATAAAGAATATCTCCTTCTACTATAATATCCAAATATCTTATATCTTGATGAATGTTTCGGTAAAGTTATCCTCTCGTCTTCCATCCATAGGTTCTGATACCAATCTTCCGGTAAAGTCCTCCGGTCCTGACTCTTAAGTCAGGATTTAACTAAACATCAAGGACCTTTATTTCCTTTTTTCGAACTCTCTTCCGTATAGGTGTCAGTAGACGATTATCTGTAATTCGATATATAACTGGTAATTTCCTTTTATCTAAGAAGTAAAACCCACTTTACTACATACTTAAATAGACTGATGAGAGGAAAATCAATTGTAAGAATTCTACGGACAACGTGTGTATTTAAACCAGGAAACTTAACAGAAATGTACTCTAAAATTCACTGATACTGTGATAAAACTGTATTCAAGGAGTATTATATGATAATGTTGGTATCAAAGTCAGTCTTGTCGTGATCCAATTACTCGTTAATACACTTTACACATTCTCTATACCAAGTCATTGATGTTGTAAAGGTTGAAGGTAAGAAACAGTGTCTATTTTACTTGTTTTAACATCATCGTATCGGTACATCTACATAAGACTCTACGTTTTAGTTTTTATTTTATTAAAGTTATGTGATTTTTTATTTTTTTGTGATGATAATCTTCAGACCCTTGTGTGGATTTTGTATAGAGAAATTGAAGGATACAATCACTAATATATCGGTCTTTTAAAGGGTTCCTATACAGTGTGTTTTCCAATAAGGTAGATAGGAGGAAGAAAACGTCCGGTAATGAACTTTTCCTCTGTAGATGAAACTTAATGTCCAATCCGAAACAAAGGAAATTAAGGCAAACTATCATATTATATGTCTTTTTACTTTTCCTGTCATCTACTTCGTCTCTTTTCTCTTTATACCGAAGGATATTAGACGAAAACTGATTTCTGAAGTATCTCCGATAAATTAATTTGACCTAGTCTCGTAAATATCTTTGTATGTCTCTAAAAATTCTGTCTAAACTTAAAGTATTAATTTTATTTAGGACTAAAGGGAACGTTTTTCACAAAAGGAGAGAATGTAAAGAGGTAACTCGAGTGTATATGTTTGGGATTAACCGACTAATAATCAAACGGAAAGTATTATATAAATAGAATAAATTTATATTCATGAGAAAAAAAAAGTTTCTGTATCGTCTCGAATATGGAATACATTTTCTTTTAGAGTATACTAGTATGAGTACGTAATGAGTTCTCTCATTCCAGAGAATTCTTTACTATAAGAGGGTGGGTTCTTGTCGGAATTTGATCAAATACGAGTCAGAGTAGACATTAGTCAACAGTGTTCGTAATATAGGGGGAAGGGTCTGGGAGGGAGAACAGAACTACTAATCGGTATCGTTCACCGTTTAGTATTTCTTAGAAGGACGGTCACGTCCTCTACGTTCTCTGAACCCAGGTTAGGGACCTCGTCCTTATAGGGAACCTCTTCCGTATCGTTGGATGAGGTCATAAGAACGGACCCTTTAGGGTACCTGTCTCCTCGGCCCACCCGATGTCAGGTACCCCAACGTTTCTTAGTCTGTATTGACTTGTGTCATGTCGTTCGACAAAAATCGTCTTGTTTTCGAGTAAAATTTCCAAAATATTAATTGTTGACCGAGATTCTTATAGTAAGGATTTTACTGTTTTAATGGGTGGGAACCCTTATAGATGGATACGATACTTTAAAATGGGACAGACACGTCTTCCTTTTTTTTAGACTGAACAAGAAAATAAATTAATTCTAAATAACCCGTGAATGATACACAAACCATGACACGATCCGTTTACTCTTTTTTTACGTGTAGGATGATAGACCTCGGGTTATCTAGATCACAATTTAGAGTTAAGACTTTAAATAATTGACTCATACATTATTTCTTACGTCGACTAGAAACAGAGACCAAGAACCTTCCGTCGGAGATTTGGGAACCTTAAAGGACTTACTATTCTCACAGAAACAATAAATGTCACCAGAGGATCCTGGTGTAGACTTACAAATCTACTGGTCCGGGGATCTATACTTTCACATACAATTATTCTACAGAGTCCTACCTCCGATCGGTCCGTTTTTATTTTTTTCTCTCTCTCTCTCTCTACACCGAAATCGATCACACGATAGTCGGATTGAAGGTCTCATCAACCTATAACTCAAGTTAGTAAACCCGTTTTTAAGTTAGGTATAACAGATATATTACTTCTGTAGGATTGATGTAGGACAGATATCTTTGAAGAACCCAACTGATATTACGCTGTAGTTACAACTGTGTGTAACTACAGTCTATCTATTTCGTTTGGACGTCTGAATCTTTGATGTAAACCTCGGAAAAGTGAGGGTCTAAGGTGAGATACGTAGACAAAGTACACGTAGAAAACGAACATTATTTGTTCTGACACTGATATCGTCCGAAGTCACTAAAGACACTCCGAATAATCGTTTAATGTCTTTGAGAGACGATAAAACCCTTTGACGGTTTGACCGTTAACCACAGTCTTCAGAACCCTTTTGAGACCACCAGACATTCTGACACGGGAATTGGGGTTCAAACCGATTGAGATCCATGACTTGTTTAATACCCCCCGTTTAGAGAATATAACACTTTCATAGTCAGAAGTATAGAAATTTTGTCTATTTTTATAATAGATTCAGTGATCTAACAATGTTTTTATTTTATCAATTAAGGTATTTCATAAATAGTATACTAAACGTGTATTATCTACAAGTGAATCCAAAATTGTTAATAACCGATTCTTAAAATTTTTAGGTTGGATCGTGTAATTAGAATACTTACTGACAATAATTTTTAGAGAGGATGTCGTGTTTTCGTTTCCCACATGGTCAAAAGTACGTAGTCTAAACTGAACAGACAAAACCCTATACTCTTGAAGTAGACATATGGAGAGTAGTGGTCCGAGTTTCTGGACTTATAGTAGTCCATAGAATCTGACTACTGATTACGAAAGTAGAATTATAAACTCTTTAATTTTTTTATTTTCGTACTCTTAATGTCTTGTCTCAAGGTGATAGTCATAAATTCTAAATTTCCTTTCCTTTCACTGCAACGAGTCAGCACAGGTTGAGAAACGTCGGGGTATCTGACATTCGATGGTCCGAAGAGACAGGCACCTTAAAAGGTCCGTTCTTATGACCTCACGGGTAAAGGAAGAGGTCCTCTAGAAGGACTGAGTCCCTAACTTGGGGTCCAGAGGACGTAACATCCGTCTGTGAAATGGTAGACTCGGTGGTCCCTTCAGGTGGTCTACCATTTAATGAGACCTCTCATCAACAATTCTTTAATGGTACCGTCTTATCTTTTGGGGCATCTAGTCTTTATCTACCAGAACGAGACTCGGAACTAAGTCTGTCCTACCTACAGAAATAATGACGGTCGAGACACTGTGACGTTGAGTGGGAACACAATCGGTGAGTCCGTACAGGTTGAGAAACGTTGGGTTACCTGACATCGGGTGGTCCGAGAGAACAGATGTCTTAAGAGGTGCGTTGTTAATGGACGATAAATAAAATATAAATAAAATCTAATCCCTTTACTGTAATCTGTTTCTCGTTTAAGTTCGTTAAAGAATAGGCTCAAGTTATACTCGATATCTTTGTCGTCTCTGTTGAACGTTACAGTTGTCGTGTGAACCGGGTCCTTGACGAATACTTACATTTCACGTCACCACCAAACGTTCCAAAAGTTTCCCTTCCTCTCGGAACTTCTACTCCTTGTATCACCGGTCGGTAATCTTCAACTACTACTGGTTAACTCTCGGTAGTAGTTTCTACTAGCAGAATATTGATGTACTCTTTAACGGTTTCTTGAGTTGGAGTTGTTAAAGTGTCAACAAGTCGTAAACTTCGTTTGACCTTTCCACTTTTTCGACTGACGTTTAGTTTTTTTATCTTTTAGTAGGAAAACTTTGCAACAGAAGAAAATAAGATATGTTGTTGTTGTTTATTAAAGAACTAACCTACACTACACACTACTATTCACTTAAAAAAATGTCGTTAGTCACTACTGGTCGAGTCACCAACCTGGCTCTTTTTCGAGGTTGAATGTTTTCGGTTTGAACGTGGTTTTTTTCCAGTACTAGTGACAAACCGCCAGACGACGACCGGATTAGGTGATGTCGAAAGACTTAGGGTCGTTTTGGTAATGTAGACTCTTCGTACGAGTCGTTTAGCTACTTTACGTGGGTTTTGACGTTGCGGAGGTAGACCGTAACCAGTTGTCTTTCCTGGGTTAAGAAGAGGTGTTGTTGTGGGTTGACGTACAGGGTATTGGCTGTGAAGTTTTCAACTTACTTAACCCGATGTTTCGAAATGGAGTAGACGGTATAAATGGACTGGAGAACGGTTGGCTGATGGTGAAGAAGTTCCTAGAACTGTTGAAAAACGTCCCTTTTACGAAGGCATTGGTCGTTCTCCGTATTTTACGAAATGTCCTCAAGTACCTTAAGGTTTCGTACCTAAAAATTCGATGCCCTTATTTGTTTGTAAAGAATAACCGTTTTACACAACTAACATTACCAAGGATAAATCTAATATTACTAAATTTTAAGTGTCAGACTTTGACGTTAACGTAAATGTGGTTGGATTATTTATAAATGGATTTCACCACGTATATTGTCTCAAAGTATATTAATATAAAGTATATTAACTCAAAATATTTGAGTTAATACCAAAGAAATTCCATACATTAGTTACAACCCTTTATAACTCCCGTCTTCCTCTTCCCCCACTGTCTCTTACTCTACCAACCTACCGTAGTAGTTGAGTTACCTGTACCTAAACTCGTTTGAGACCCTCTATCACTTCCTGTCCCTTCGGACCCCCTGACGTCAGGTACCCCAGTGTTTCTCATCCTATGTTGACTCACTGACTTGTTGTTGTATTAATAACTAAACCTGTATATTACTATAAGATTATACCTCCTTTTCTATTAAAACTTGTCACTCTTTGGACTAAAGGACTGAATTATTTTCATTCTCTTAACTGATTTTATTTCAACCGTAACTCTGTATTTAGGGATGTAACATAACCATATTAACTACCTAATTAGGATGTCATAGTTTAAATTCCCCCTTTTTTTCCAGTAGATGTCCGGTTTAAACGGGTGTTTGTACAAGATTAATCAGACATCTCAAGTTTTTTTAAGGAAAGATTAAAACCGATACAAATAGGGTAACAAGGGTCACCGTTGATCATTAGACTTTATTTACGTCAGTGTAAGGGAGATCAAAAGGTGATAAAAATGAATTCGACTTAAAGAAATAAACACAGTGGTCACATCCGGATATCCGTACCCTCGGAGACTGAGTGAAGTGTCTCAACTTCTTGAACATCTTAGTCCCACGAACATTTACCATTTTTGGTCCTCTGTCTCCACTTGTTCTCCCTTGACTCTCGTTTCGTCCTTCTAGTTTCCTGGAAACGACTCTTGTTTTACTAAGTATCTAGACTCTTTCCGTTCCGTCGGTTCTCTTCCTTAAGTAACGTTCGTGGACCCTTCGGAACGTCACGTTACGGTATAACCGGGTTTCGAGACCACAAAAGACGTCTTCTCAAGTTATCGGGACTTAAATCAAATCAGAGGTCCTTCTGTTTCGAACCGTCTGTCGACGTCGACACTTCCCGTCCAGAAGTAATGGGAGGTGGGGGTGGGAGGGAGTTGAGGGAAGGGG